>CAKAKR010064321.1:54045-124162 GCA_916700685.1 Adelosebastes latens
CACACACACACACACACACACACACACACACACACACACACACACACACACACACACACACACACACACTCCTGACTGTGGGCCTCCGACACCCACCTTCTCCTCTCCCCCCACAAAAGTCTCAAAGACCCCCAGATGTGCGCCCCCTTAATTTCCATTTCAAAAAAGCACCACCTCCCTCCCTCCCTCCATCATCCATCTATCCGTGCGTTCACTTGATCACACACACAGCAGACACTTTGAAAACACACTGTTACCACATACACACTGCTCAGCAAGTAGACTTTTTTTCTCTATTTCGTGAGAGACAAAATTAAAAAATGCTGACCGTGACAAATATCACTTATCAGATCCTTTAAAGGGGAGTGCTGGGCTGTTGAACATAGTCTATTGTCATTACCGACAGAAGACTTCCCCTTTTCAGAGAGATTTTTTTTTTAAACATGCTGACCATCAAAATTATGATTTATCATCAAATAGGAACATGCTGATGTGGGCAAATTTCATGAATCTCTGTGGTGTTCAGATGTTGGTGAGGACCCAAAGGTGAGTCCTGATGAGGTTCATCATCACTCGAGGCTCCTTGGATATAGTGTTTTAAGAAGGATGTGGTTTTTGATTTTTTTTTCTCAAACCGTAATCTGCAGAAACGTTTTGTGGACAGCCTCATTGTTGTAATGAGGGCTGTGCAATTAATCAAAAAATGACCAAAACCAAAATTATGACTCTTGGTATGTTGGTATGTTCAATAATTTTTGTTCCTTCACAGAACTTGAGTCTATTTTACTTTGATTTCACTTCAAACACATACCTAACTAGAGCTGCAAGGATTAATCGATTAGTTGTCAACTATTAAATTAATCGCCAACTATTTTTATAAATCGATTTGAGTCATTTTTATAAGAAAAAAAAAAATCCAAATTCTCTGATTCCAGCTTCTTAAATGTGAATATTTACTGGTTTCTTTACTCCTCTACGACAGTAAACTGAATATCTTTGAGTTGTGGACAAAACAAGACATTTGAGGACGATTTTACACTATTTTCTGTCATTTTATAGACCAAACAACGAATCGATTAATCAAGAAAATAATAAACAGATTAATCTGCAATGAAAATAATCGCTAGTTGCAGCCTTATACCTAACTTGTAGATGAATACTACTCAGTCACAATCTATGATTTTCTGTTAGTTAGTACAAAGATTCAATAAAAGAGGTCCACTGTGAGGACAGAGAATCATGTAACAATCAGATTAGGGCTGCAACAAACAATTATTTTCATTATCAATTTATCTGACCATTATTTTCTTGATTTACTGTCAGAAAATGCTGAAAATGTTCATGGTTTCCCAAGGCTCATGGTTTGGCCTTCAAACATCTCGTTTTGTCCGATCAACAGTCCAAAACCTGAAGATATTAAGTTTAGAAACATAGCAGACTAAGAAAACCAGAAAATATCCTTTGTTGTAAAACAATACAGTCCTTATAGTACAGAATCCTAGTAGCTACCTGCAGAGCTGGTCCAATAACTGCAGCTCAACACAGGACTGAAGGTCTCTAAAAATCTGATCACTATTCAAAACCAGACACAACCCCGTCGTTGGCATTACACTGCAGATGAAGTGCCACTGAAACTCACATGAGAAATATCTACCTGAGCCAACAGGTTGTGGCTTATTGCTCAAAGTCAACTGTTTTATTTCACATCAAAGTATTCCCTACCTACATTATATATGATACACACATTTAACTAAAGTTTTTGTACCAGGACAAGATGCTACAGCTTTAAATCTGCCGATTAAGCACTCTCTTAACTGCTGTAAGAGAAGATGAATCCCTGCTTCTTTCAAAGTTTATGTGGTTTGAAGCGAAGCCCTGAGGGCATCTGCTCAAACTGTCTGCAGGACTGTACCCTCTAAAGCCCAAAGCTGCTACTGCGGGATTATTTAACAGACTCAGAGAACCGAGCCCAGCCCCGTCCTGCGGAGGACAGGTGAGGCAGTTGGCTGTATCTAACCACATCTCACTGCTTCTTTCACATTCGGGCAGAAATGTCAAGCTGGACCAGAGGCGAGTTGGAAGGGTGTCATATCTCCCTGTGCTTTCTCCCCCGCTGTCTCTCTGCTACGGAGCAGCAGGATGAATAAAACAACACAACAGGCCAGTTGATGATTTACAGTCACTAGATCCATGCTTAATCTCTATTTTAATGTTTCTGCTACAGTCCAAACAGTCCACGCGGCCAGAAGCACGCGCAACAAATCTGCAGAGGCTGGTGTGTGGCTATTCGCTTTAATGAAAAAAAAAAAAAAAAAAGAACGTACATGTTGGTCGTTTAAATCATAGTTTTAATTTGACGGGACGCCATAAAAAGTCTGCCCCTTATTACAGACAGACAAAACGCACACATACGAACGCTCACACTGACAGACACACGCACGCAGGCACACGGAGTGAGGACAAAGACTACTTTGAAAAGTTACTCAGCCACCAGATGTTTTAGCCAGATCCCAGACTACAATACTAATGGGGCTGTACGTGCATGTGTGTGTGTGTGTGTGTGTGCAAGAGAGACCGGCGGAAAGAGAGAGAGCCCAATAGTTTAAAAAGCAGCAAAAATGAGTTCCCTTCCTCAGCAGGTATGTTATAACAAGGCTGCATGTACAATTTCAAATTTGAAATAAATTGCTTTGTTTTTCAATGTCAGTGTGCATTTACACATGAAACGAAACTTAATTGCATTGTCTGAGCAAGTAAATTAAATATTTTGGTTACAGTAAATCAAGCACATGTGCCACTAACAGTCACTTTCTGTGCGTTACAGTCAGAATAAGAGAAACAGAGATTTAGAGATAAAGAGACAGAGTGAGGGAAAGCGAGAAAAAGGAAAAAGTGAAACACACAGTATGAAAGCAACAAATTTGTCAGCTAAGGAATCTAAGTGTGTGTGTGTGTGTGTGTGTGCAGGTTCTTGGTTTGACTGCTGACAGAACAGACAGTTAACCTTCAGTACAGAAATAAACAATCAGTGAGTCAATTCAATCATAACTGAGCAGCGAACGAGAGACACATTTTGACCTCAACTGAAGGAGATAAGTGCTGATGGACTGTTACAATAACTGATAACCATCGATCAACAATGCTGGAGATGAATGCCCTCCAATAATGCCGGATAAAACATGAGAAGTTGAGCATTTCACATTCATTTCTAGTGAAATATATTGAACTACAGAGGCTTGAAATAAACCTGTGAACAGACAACATCCACATTAAAAATACTGCTTTAGTGATCCCGCAGAAAACTCACATTTGACCTGATAGTAGCTTAAAGAAAGGTGATATGAAATACACTTCTTCTGGCCCTCATCGTACACATTATAATTTGATGATAAGATACACATTTTGAACCTGTAAAAGAGGAAAACACTTAGCTTTCAACTACAAAACAGGTCGATTTTCCTACGTGCATAAATCAAATGACTTTCTTTCATTCAGAATCAGTCGACTGTGGCCATAACTTCGGAGTGAGACAACTTTTACCCGAGTAGCGTCCTCGATAAAAAAAAAAAAAACACCTCTACTTGACAAAATTCTCGCTGAATTAAATATACAGTACTTGAGGAAAACGGTTCAGTACTCTCTCCATCTGCGTGTTGCACTCGGCCTTTTCAGCTTCAACACAAAGAAGCTCACAACATAAATCACATTCAAATTCATGCCACTTGTGTCACTGTCACATTTTCCGTAGATAATTTTCACTGCTGGGTGAAAACTGGAAGGAATTACAGATAGCCCAGAGCCGTGCTCGGGAACACTTGAGCACAGTATACAAATGTACTCATAACACCACGAGTTTGAATGCATTTACACAGCTTGTGGAGCATGACTTCTTTATCTCCTCGTTACACTATACTGTCTGATATACCACAGACATACACATTTGTGTGACTGGCTTTTGAATAAATATATATAATATTTGCATTTAGAAAAAACATCATCACAACTCTTAACTTATGTTCTGACCTCTTATAAAAACAATTGTCCTACTGCTGGATTATTTCTCCTTAACACGAGGACAGTGGTTCCCAAACTTTTTCACATCAAGGACCCCTAATCTGACAAAAATTAGTCCCCCATTTGATACGATTTCAGTGGCTCATAAATTACAACATAATAAAAAGCACAACAGAGTAATAAATAAGAGTAATATTAAAACAAGTGCCTAATAGAATAACAATAAAACTAAGATAAATTTTGTAAAATAAGTAAACTAAAATACAAAAGTAATATTGTGCATGACATTCTACTTATGGATAATAAATAAAGTATTCCCCTTTTTGCTGGGGACCCTCTGGAACCCCCTCAAGGACCCCTGGGAGTCCACCGACCCAACTTTGAAAACCACTGCACTATGAAACACATGCCATATGTATTCATTAAAAAATAAAGACACACGTGACAAAGTTTGTAGGAAGTCTTTAGGGGATAATATCCTGACATAGACTTCCATATCTCCCTGTTGGTGTCCCTGCAGTTACTGACAACAAGCGAAGCTTTACATAATAAAGTATGTACACCTGATGGGTAAACACTTGTACAAAGAAATAAAACTGAGAATAATCTCTGACAAAACCAGATTCAAGCTGCATGTTTGCTGTGATGGATTATCTTTTCACTTTGAGTTTCTGAAGGTAAACAAGCTTGATTATCCTCTTCTGTACACTGACACCACAGAGATTATTGTAAAAAGTCTAAGAAATAAAAATTGAAGCAAATAACACACACAAAAAAATGCTGGCTACCGTATATATACACTGACATATTAAAAGATGAATGTACCTATGAGGTCCTGATGTGACAGCTGCAAGTACATTAAGTCCACTCCACAAACCACAGCCTCATAAAATACCGTTGCTATGAGAAAGAGCAGTATATGGATCTCGTGAAAATTCATCATGCCAGGATTAAAAATTTAAAAAGGCCAATCCCACAATAATTCATCCCAATTGCGAAATCAATTGCTGCAGGTTCTGGCTCAATATTTACCTTCACAAGTTATTGTAATTAGACTCTACCTTTAAATGTGGAGCTCCATTTTCCAATGTGAAACCATTAAGAGGAAGGCTTTATTGACTATTACCACAACAAGAGCTACAGTGCCGGTAGACGACGTAAATCAAACTCGCTTTTAACTTTTAATGCACCACCCGAGTGTAAACAGGCTGACGGACTATATTTACAAAGTCTCAATAAAAAAAAAAAAATATTTACTATCATCTTATAATGCAGTCAGAGTTAACGCAAATAACTCAGGGCCTCCAAACTTTTCTCATTAAGATCTCTGTGACACCGACATTTAAAACACATGCCAGTCTGTTTTAGTCACATTAAATCGGATCACGACCGCACACACTCTGTCTACTGTTTTAATCTCGTCACTGACAACTGTATATAGGAAAGCTACATTTTTCTCCTAATGACATTCAGTCGTAAACATCTGAGCTCTTTTTTCACTCTTTTCCTTTGCTTCAAACGTGGGACAACACCTGTAAGTCCAGGGCTGTGTATTGGCAAGGATCTGACAATACGATACGTATCATGATATAGATATCACGATACAGGGGTTATGATTCATTATATTGCGATATATTCTGATACTGTAAGCAAGGCGATATATTGCGACTTTTTAAAATCTAATTTTAGGAAAACTGTCATAGTATAAAGAACGCACCATCATATGCATAAAATCTGGGTGAAAAGTTTACTTTTTTATGCCATCAGAATAGTGCGATCTGCATTTGCATTTATCACAGTCCCTGTAACATCCAACATCATAGCGCTACTTTGAGAGGGCGCATATCTTTGCAGATTAAATGAAGTATTGACTGAGTTAATCTTTGCATGTAAACTTAGTTAAAAATCAAGTGTTTTTGAGAATCGATACAGTATCAGAAAACATGATATCCCGATATTATCTTACACCCCTACTGTAGTGTGGCTTGGAGAAAGGTGGAAGCTGAAGGCGAACAGCGACTTAAATGCACACAACGTTTGAGACTTGTGGAAAATGTGTAACTTATGGCTGTATGATTAATAAAGCAACACATGGAACGTACTGAGAAACTACCGCTGTGTAGCAAACGTGACAAAATCTTTCCATGCAACATATTGGAAACCGCAGTTGATTTGCTCACGATTGAGGAAATGAGCATTGATTCATTCAGTCAATTAGATCTTATGATTTATTTGAAAGTTAACTGAACGCAGCCTTGGAACAAATCATGCACTGTGTTTTACATAAGGTCAAATGAACAGTGATTGATAACTGAACGTCTGGGTGCACAGGAAGCACATGCGTTGAGTATACTGCTGAGTCAAAGCAGGCAGATCTTCAGATCTTGCAACTCATAACGCGTCACAAGTGAGCTTTCGTTCACACGAACAAAAGTTGTGTCGTTTAAAAATGGTTTGCAAATCTTTCTGGTAGCACCAAATATGTCCATTTAGAACCAATGTCAGCTGCTGTATGTTTCACAGATTTATCTGAAGTTACAAACAGGTGTTATGGGGTACTTTGACCACCTTTTGGAAACAGCATAGTCTCTATACTGCTGCCTGTGTCATCACCTTCTATTGTTGCCTAAATCCGCCCAACCACCACTTTATCAGACTCCACTGTATCGTGACAGAAGGATTATTTACTCTCGGATCAAAGCAAGAAAAATTGTCCCATATTTAGGATTTGTCTGTCCCGAAAAAAAAAAAGAAGAAAAAGAATCATTTCAGCCTAAACCAAGACCATGTGCTCGTTATCTGAAGCAGGCCGTCTAAAAGACAGACTTATAAGACCAAAGACATTAGAGACAAACTCAAGCCTAAACAAGGCGCTGCTAACCACAGACACAGAGTGGGGATGACATTTTGGGCATTTAACAGACACTCTTTTCCACAGTGACTTCCAGTAACTGCGACAGGAGTATAAGCTCAAATCCCCGACTGTATCACCCACGTTACAAGCGGCTAAAATAAAGCAATTAAAGAGCCAGAACAATGTGGCCAGACGGTGAAATAAGTTCAAAGCTATTGTGTCCTTGAGATAGGAGCAAAACAAGAGACTGGGTAATATAGGAGCGCGAGCTATGAGCCAAGAGGGCCAGAAGCCTTGCAAAAAGGGTTTTTTTCCTTTAAATAAACTATCCGTGACAAATGGATGTTTTCCTTTATCTGAACTGCAGGCAGGGTTGAGATGAATAACGGCTGATTGCTCTAATAGATGCTATCTCTTCCTGCTTATTGGAAACAGTGACAGTTAGTTCACGTTCGTAAATAAATGGGACCAGAAATTAGAAATAAATGGGAGTTGTGCGTCCACATGAAGGAAAATACTTAAAACCTTTAAGGGAAAAAAACATCCTATCCCTTCTGATCTCCTTAGCTTTAAACACTATAGACGCTGCTTTATTGCTTGAGCACAGATTTTATAATCACACAGGAGCTTAATGGTGAGATATGGAGATGTTAGGTAAATGTCAGCTGTGAACACTTGTGCTATATTATTTGAGTAAAGCTTTCCTTACAATTATGTGACACATCAGAATACACAAAAGAAACAGGCAGAAGTCAAACTTCAGTCTTGGTTGATTTAGAATTCCCATTTGAGTGAAAACAATGAACTTGTGCTCAGAGTTTAGCAGTCTGGAGTCTTTGGTTGCGTCCAAAACTCCACACTAACATGCTATTTAATACGCTAAAAGAGTATATGAGATTTTTTAAGTATGTCCAAAACCTTAGTATGAAACCAATAGTACGCAAATTGCATCCTATTTCCGGTGATATATTACAGTATGCACCGCTGGACACTACGGCGGCATAAATGTCCCACAATGCAATGTGGTAAGGATGACAACGTTCATAACAGATGTTGACGGACACCTCTGTAACATCAATAAACGTAACTTAAAGGAGAAGATTTCACTTTGCTTGGCGTAATATACATTTTTTAAAATTAGTTCAGACTTTTATTCGCACAAATCGTTGTTTTGGTCGCATGAGGTTGGCACGGGTTACCATGGTTACATGTCTCCAACCAGCAAGGAGGTTCTCAGGAAGTGGCAACGTAAATTACTGCTCCTGGTGCCACTTCAGTCACAACTTATAGTTCATTTCCTAAACTGTCTTAACAATACAAAAAAATTCAGCTCAACTGATTTTAGGAGGGATGTTATCTCTCACACATCTGTGGTGAGCAACAGGTCTGTGAATGGGACTATTTGCGAGCATGTTAATACACCACCTACCCACAGAACAGCAATAATAAGCCGAGATTAACCGAAATCAGACATTATAACAAGCTGAAACAGGACACAACTCTCAAAGACACACGTCAGTCCGGACCAGAAGGAGAGACACCAGCGACTGAGGTTACGGCAGGAATTATTACTTGCAGTCTCTTTACTAATGACAGATTTTAGCAGGAAATGTAAGGCAAATAAAATACCTAAACTCACCCAAAACTCCTACAGTATCATGTAGAGGAGGTGCAGTACAAGTTTGGCATAAGTTTTACAAACTGCTATCAGTCCTGTCAACTTTTCTTCTGTTGATGTACAGTATGGGTTCTTATAATATCTAGTGTAGGTGAGGTTATTGATTTTAATGTGTAACATTCACAGTCCCGTCAGGTTTCTACAACTTCTCAAGGTCTTGACTCACTATTTGCAAAAAATGTCTTGAGTTCCTATCTTTTATAATATACACTTTGGCTCCTATTGTCTCATGCTTTCTTTGCTTATAATTTCAAATTGCTAAACTTTTTTTAAAATACACCAATACTCCAAAAAGTATATAAACAAAAAAGCAAACTAACTTAATGATTATCAATTACAAGTTTGAAGAAAACTTAAGTTTCATAACAAACTTTCTTTCCAAACTCCTTTATGACGATGATGTTTTAAGGCAGTAAAATCAGTCACATATCCACCAATGAAATCGCTACGATTTCCCCCAGAAAAAGCCGTGTGGACTGGGTTAAAATCTCCTTTTACACTCCATCTCAAACCAGCATTTTTCCCCTTGTAACACAGTACCGCTTTGGAACGACCAAAGACAAATGCATGGCAGCCCACAAAATCACTACAGTTGTTCCTCATGTCTTACAGAACATCAAACCATCAATAAAACACGGGAGATACATTCCAGCTATAGTTGAACAGGACATTTCTGACTTCCCTCACTCCATGTGTTCTCCCTCTCTCTCTCTCTCTGTCTGTTTCTGTCTCTCCCTCTCAAAACTTTCTCTCTTCCCAGTTCCACCGCAGAGACTTCACATATTGCAGCCATATGAGTAAAGCCATGGCTGTCTCCACACACACACACACACATAAAGGAAAAAAGTGCTGTGCTCTCTCCCTCTCTGTCTCACACACACATACGGGAAAAAGTTTTACAAGCAGAGGTTCTCTTTAGGAAGTCGTCAACTGTTTTGACGTTTAATAGCAGCTACGAACAAGGCCGTAAGATACAATAATATCCAGTGTCTGGAAACAGGAACGATTTTCAAATGTTAAAGAGCTAGATTGACACATCATTGTTTTAAAGAAAGTTGTTAAATGTTTGTAAAAGTCTCAGCAAAGGGTTGACGATGATGCATGACATCTGTGGATATAAGAACAAATTAGTTGGACAAGTTAAGAGCGACTACACACAAGGCTGGTCGTGTCAAAGGGGAAAACGTTAACGGGCAATACGGACATGACAGGACAGCAAAGCAAAGTCTGGGAAATATTTCCAACTAAATTAAAAGTTGATGTCAGTTAAAAGCGCTTACTTACAAAGTATCTTGAGGTGTGATCATGAGTATCGAACTACAGAATCAAAATTACACGTGTCAGGTTACCAAAAAATTAAAAAGTAGTAGAAAATCTTTACATCAATAGGAATTTGTGGAATTATAAAAAATAAGTCACCATTACACATGCAAATTTAAAACACTGTTTGAAAAAGTTACATATGGAGCTGTACGTGACATAAAGTTACTGCTGAGACAGAAATACTCAGAGCTTCTATTATAAAACTTGTACCTTAACTTTGACAATGTTTTTATGACTTTGTTAAGTCTTTTATTTTGAAAAAAAGGAATAAAAACAACCATTATTTGTCCTAATCCTAAATCTTACAGAAGATGAGTGGCTCACATTGCTGACTGTCCATGAAAAATAGTTATGTGCTTATTAAAAAGTCTAAACAAATACTCTAGAGTTTATAGCCTCAGAATTAGATTTGTGTCAGCTTGTAAAAACTGCAAAAACAAACTCAAAAAGTTTCATAAATCATTTTGTGCTCATTTGTATTTTTCCTCAAGTGATCCCCACAGTTTTTAGAGATGCGTGCCGCTGTGGCCGAGAGTGCAAAACTTGCAAAAAAGTTGTCAGAGACTCCTTTTGTAACTTTAAGGGAAAGCCAGAACTAACATTATCAATTTAAAAACTACTTTTTAAAGTGCATTTAAAAAAGACGGTGTAGCATTTTATCACAATATCTGCTTGACATTGAAAAGCAGTGAAGATAAAGATGTCCCGGATAGACATGCTTTATATTTAAAATAGAAATAGCCAGCAAAAAGTGTTGCAACTTTACAAAAGTTATTCATTGAAATCACTTAATAAAATACAGCTTTTAACAAAACGCCTGTGAACAAGTGTGGGGTCAGAGCAAAGTCTCACAGGCCTGGCTCTGCTTTTTAAAAAACTGTACTGAGGTTATCTGTTGAATAAAAGTCGGTCCACACACACTAAGCAGTTCTGTAGGGGCCCAGAACTGGAGGAGACTGTGGAGGACTATGTAAAAAGCCTTCCTTGCAGTGTGTGCCTCATTGTGCTGCCTTCACATACTCTGCTCTCCCCACAGAGTTGTCATGCCTACCCAGCTCCCTTATCTCAAAGGAACATCACAGACAGGGTTGAGGAGGGGGGGACTTTTACAAAGTTGAGTGGAAATGCAACTTCCCGGCATCACTCATGAAAAAGTTGCAACAACAACAACAAACAAATAAAATGCACCACACATATGAGCTAATAAGTTAAGATAAGAGAGAGGGGGGGGATCTTTTTTACACACAATTCACATCCACCATGCTCCCTTGAACAATGAAAGAGGTGCAAAAAAACACACACAGCACCATAAAGCACTTGACAAATCTCTTTCATCTAAAGTGTCACTACTTTTTTTTTTTTTTTAGCCCAACAAACATCTTCTACTAATAACTAATCTTCTCTTTCTTTCTCTCCACTACAGTGCGTCACTCAGGAAAAGAAATGTGAACTTGGAAAGTTTGTTGCAGTCAGAATAAGTCATGAAAAAAGTTATCAATGAAAAAAAAAAAGTAACACACATACATAGTAGCAGTTTACACGAGGTTGGAGTTGGAGTTGGAGTTGGAGTGACTAAAATCACTTCCCCCAAGTCACCGGCTTTCTAGCAGTCAGGATATCATAAATTAATGTCCCCCCCCAAAAAAACAAGAATCAAAACTTAACAAAAAAAAAAGAACACAAACCTACTTGAGGCGAGTCTCCTTGTTTTGCCGGCTTGTTGACTTCAAACTCTTAAAATCAAAGCAGTAGCCTCCTCAATTTGTATTAGTGTAGCGTTTAAGGTTGTGTCCTAACCTAAATGTGCCATGTGAATTCAAAGCTTCTCTCTTTTTCCTCTCTCTCTCTCTCTCTCTCATTCAAGCAGCAGAAGATTCTCTCCGACGCAAGCTCAGGCCGTTATAGTTACATAAGGACGCAAACCGACTGCTGCCCGTCGTAAAAAAAAAACCTACTAACGTGCAAACAGAGCAATATATAAGTCTCCTTTAAACGCACCATTCATAGCCCCGGTTTCCCTTTCAAAGACGAACAAAATATCATCCTCCCACTTGTCCGAGGAGAGCATGCATTTCGCCATCTACAACTCCAACATCGCCGATGCATTTTTTTTTTACAATGCAACACTGCACCAACTAGTAGTAGCTATAGAGACAGGAGGGCTGTGTGTGTTAGTTTCTTTTTGGGTGCTGCTTGCTTACCTGTTGATCAAAAATAAAGCATTAGCCCTCTTTTTCTTTCTCTCTCAGTGTGTGTCTCTCTCTTTCAGCAGCCTTGTTAAGATGGTGGCTGGCTGGCTGTGGCTGGCTGGCTCGTCTCTTTGTGGGGTTTTTTTTGTTTGTTGATGATGTCGGACGGGGTGACAGTGTCTTGGCTGGTCTGAGAGGGAAAGAGCGATAGTTAAGCGGCAACACTGTTAAACTACACCGACTGGTTAGTGAGATTTGCTCTCTGGGTATATATTATTGCAATATTCTTCCGATGTTATTGTTATTTAGCGCAACCCAGAAGCTGACCGGATTTTTTTTGTGCTGGTCACAGCCAAACCCAAGCTGAGCAGCTCGTTATCTTGTTATTTTTTTTTTTTTTTTGGTTCAGACTAGTGTTATCGCTTTGCTGTGACAGGACCTCTCTGCCTGTCTCTCTCTCTCTCTCTCTCTCTGTACGCTGCTGTGGGCATTACGTCAGAGGAGGAGGAAGACACAGCAGCTCTATTAATATCAAGAAGCCACCCGAAGACTGACTCTTAAAGCGACACACACACACACACACACACTGTTATCTCACTTCTTTACGCAGTTAATACTAAACCAAATCAATTACTCCACTATAATCAAAAACACTGACTCTTAAAGTGACACACACTCAGTGTCACTTATTTGTAAAAGTTAATACACTGTAATATTTTATTTACACAGTTAATACAAAACCAAATCGACTAATACACTAAAATCAAGAAGACAGACTTAAAGTGACACACACTGTAATCTCACTTCTTTACGCAGTTAATACTAAACCAAATCAATTACTCCACTATAATCAAAAACACTGACTTTTAAAGTGACATACACTCAGTGTCACTTATTTGTAAAAGTTAATAAATTACACTAAAAAAAAACACAAGAACACTGACTCTTAAAGGAACACATACTGTAATATTTTATTTACACAGTTAATACTAAACTCAAAAATCAAAAACACTGTTAAAAGTTAATTACAAAATCAAATCAACTAATACACTAAAATCAAGAAGACAGACTTAAAGGGACACACACTGCAATCTAACTTATTTACGCAGTTAATACTGAACCAAATCAATTACTCTACTATAATCAAAAACACTGACTCTTAAAGTGACACACACTCAGTGTCACTTATTTATAAAAGTTAATACACTACACTAAAATCAAGAACACTGACTCTTAAAGGAACACACACTGTAATATTTTATTTACGCAGTTAATACTAAACCAAATAAATTACTCCACTGAAATAAAAAACACTAACTCTTAAAGTGACACACTGTAATCTCACTTCTTTACGCAGTTAATACCCTCAGACAGAGGGTGTATACAGGGGTATTCAGACAGACAGTATGAGAAAAATAATGTGTTTTTTTAACATTAAAGAATGTTAACATGTTCTAGTAGAAACCCAAAATACAAGCATAAACCTTAAAATGAGCATGATATGTCCCCTTTAATACACTACACTAAAATCAAGAACACTGACTCTTAAAGGAACACACACTGTAATCTCACTTTTACGCAGATAAAACTAAACCAAATCAATTACTCCAATAAAATCAAAAAAACTGACTCTTAAAGTGACACAAACTGTAATCTCACTTATTTACGCAGTTAATACTAAACCAAATCAATTACTCCGCTATAATCAAAAACATTGATTCTTAAAGCGACAGACACTAATATTTTATTTACACAGTTAATACTGGACCAAATCAACTAGACCTTCATTAAAATCAAGACCATTGACTCTTAAAGTGACACACACTGTAATCTCACTTATGTAATGTAATCTCATTTAATTGCCTACTAAACCAAATTGATTACTCCACTAAAATCATAAACACTGACTCTTAAAGTGGCATGCCGCAATCTCACTTATTTACAGAATTAATTCTAAAAAAAAAAAAAAATCCCAGTGTGACATAAGTGACAGAAAATGTTGTTAATTGAATTTCCTACATAGTAACTACAGAATTAAAATCAAGAGAATTGACTAAACTGACGCATAGTGTAGTCTGAATAAATTAAAGGAACACTCAAGTTTTCATTGTAAACACGGCATTAGCATGCTCTGCAGTCAAAATAAATGTATATCAGCTTGTATATCTAAGCTTGTCGCGTTCATATGTGCACCAGGACGCAGATGAAAACATGAATCTCTGTTACAGCATGAAATACAAACAATATTGGGACCCACTCAATTAAACATTGCTCTACAGCACTACTAGTGGTGGAAAAACTCCACAAGGTTGCTTTAAGTCTTCAGTTAAACACACTGACTCAATCTATTCCCACTGGCGAAGTTGTACTAACATCCTTTACTTGAGTAAAAGGTTTAAGTAGCATTAATACAGTGTTAAAATATTAATACCAAATACTCCGCATTCTGAAGAACGGCCTCTTCAGATTGTTGAACTACATGTGGTTACAATTCTGAATCATAAAATCATATCCTTTCTGCACAAGGTTAAGGTAAATGGGACAAAATAAGACACAATGATGCTTCATAATCTTATACTGTACTTAATAGAAAACAAACAATGTAGTTTATGACTAAATTAGACATTTATTTGACCATCTACAGTTTCCTACAATTTGCTGTATAGTATATTTGCACTAAGCTCTTGGATAGTTTTACTGGTCTAATTTAAGACCATTTAATGAATCCATAAAATGAACCATACGCAAATAACTTACTATAGCATTAAAAAGCATTTAAAATGTAAATCAACCTTTCTCTGCCTCAAAATACATGGAAACTCAAGCTCTCATAGCTCTCAAAACCTCGGGCAATAAGATTTTTTAAAAAATGTGTTTAATCTGAAACAAATTTGATGTGGTCTCTCCTCTACACTGCAAGATCAGAGGTGCATACATATTAATAACTCTTATCTGGTATCACTACCTATTTAACCGGAGGGCAAATGAAACCTGGGCCAGCATGATCAAAATCTCAATCAGTAAATGGATTTATGAAATGATAATTTACCTAGTCTTGGGCAGCTGGTGCATCTACTGGGGAGCTCTGCAGATACAGTATAGGTAATGTTACAACTCTAATATCAGCTTGTATTATCTTCTTTTATATTATTCCAGATTTTATATCCTTGTTAGGTTCTAAAGCTAACGGCTGGTGGGCCGACCCGTAGATGAGGCAGGAGTCCAAGTTCAAAATGCAAAGCAGTTACACAATTATTAACGTTAAATAAAATATATCAAGAGAAATAATGTGCAGTAATTAAAGTAAATCAAGTATTAAATCAGGAAATTAACTTACAAAACAAATAAAACATAGTAGGGGTCAAAGATAGAATAAAGGCTGGAAGGCAGCATATATAGCCTCGATGAGGTGAAGTGATTGCACCTGAGGAGGGCGATTCCTTCCTGGCAGGAGTGGTTGGCCCAATCCCAATGTACCCCCTAAGGCCTTAAGCCCTGAACCCTCAGGGACTTAACTGACGGCACCTGGTAAGTGCTCGAGTGCCAGAGGCTGCAAGGGCTCGAAATGGTATAAATAGGACATATCACGTTACCTTGACCACGCCAAAAACATGTTATGTGGGTTTGGGATTTTTTATTTTACCTTTTTTACTTTCTTCATGGCCAAGGCACTTGAGGGGCCGCCTGCCTGATTTGAACATCTTCCACGCTATGAATTGTGGGTAAGTCTCTCTGGCAAAGTCTGCAGAAAGGCATACTTACAGAAAGTGTGCATTAAGAGCTAATTTTTCAGTGCATAAGTTAATATATTGTAATTCTAGTCGTATATTGTTTTTCTTCGTAATCTTATAATAGGTTTGAGGAAAATGTTGATATTCCCAACGGCCTCATCTTTTTCCTCTGTCATTATGCCTTTGCATTTCCTGCATTATTTTTACCCACTTGCTAGCTTGCTAAATTGTTAGCCTCTGTGGCTTCTAGACGCCGACAGTAACGTTATTATTACCGTTGCTTAGCAGCGGTGTTCTCACGACTTAACCACTTGAACGCCAAGCATATGGTGTACACGACTTCCCATGTTGTAAACACAAGCTCCCGAGTTTCATTTAAAGGCACCAATGGTAACGTGAAGTGCTGTCCCATTCCTATTTATACCATTTCCAGCCAGGTGAATTCAGTAAAGTCCCTGAGGGTTCCGGGCTTAAGGCCTTCAGGAGGACATTAGAATTGGGCCTTGTTCTTTCTGCCTCAGGTGTGATCATGTGACATCTTGATTTGGACTTCTGATGATCCTTGTTGACCACAGGAGCCAGACTGCAGAACTTCTTGTCAAATATCATCCGATTTAACGGATGCTTTTATGCAAGCTACCTGATGGTGTCATGAGTGCATGCAGATGTTTACTGTGGGTGAGTCAAATGGAAACCAAGCAACCGAAGGACGAGATGAATGTTTTAGTAGGCTATTGCGTATTCAGTCAGGCCTTCAGACTTTTCATAGTGGCCATAATGCAAAAATAATCAAAGAATAGTTTAAAGGAATGTTGTGGGGGGACTGAGTGACATAAATAATGAATATGCCCTTGTTAGCTCGGTATGAAAACCAGGCTGTTGGCTAAGTCTCTCCCCCTTCCCTTCACAGTCCTTCTCCCATTGCCCCATGGGGAGGAAGAGACTGTGAACTTTTTAGTTTCTTTTTCAAAACACTGCCCTTCAAAAGCCAAAGGTACGATTTTTTTGCTAACAAAGGCAATACCGCAGCCTCCGGGCATACACACTGCTGGATCCACCACCTCCTGAGTGGTGCAGGCTTTGGACGGACCACAGAGAAAAAAGTCACATTGAAGAAATAATACACCTGCCACCTGCCGCAAGTCTTGCACATAAACCCCCCATTGATTTCTTTTTGAATTGTCTCATTTTCTTGCCTTCCTCCAATATTTTCTTCATTTCTTCAACTATTTCTTTGAGAAAGAGATTGTTTACGGCCCAGTCCCATAGTTTCCTCTTCTTATTTGAAACTAATATTGTCCTGTTGGTAAAGAAAATCTTTTGTTTCCTGCACCCAACAACAGGGGGTGTATATGATAAAATACGATATAGTCCAGCAATCTTGCTTCTGATGACACATCTACCTGTGACAACACCCACAAAACTTTCTTCTTGTTTTGTGTTGTCACTGTCATCACTGTGTTTGAATTGTTGTGTGAATAATATTGTCACAGCCCTCTTTTTTTCTGCGCCTCCTCAATGTTGCATCTGAAATATATGGATTCTTCCTCTGTTTTCAAGGTATATTTGTCACATCCCTCTATCACTTATCTCGTCTTGATCTGTCTGCTGTCTCTGCTGTCTCTCTCATGTAGTCATAAAGGGGGACTGTTAAGGGAGCAAACCAGAAAGCAGCATCCATAAAATTTCATACCAGAGCCGGCCCTAGGCGGTATCCATCCATAGGGGGCCCCAAATGATGAGAAAAAAAAATCTAAATTTATAACTTTAACTATCTTTTGCTAATATTATTTCAACATATTACAAAAAAAGGCCTCCAACAACATAACTATTAAATAGGCCCTATTTTCTGGGTTGCCCGCAGCATCACCCAAATGATTGGTGGTTGAATTGACCCTTCCTAAGTCCTACCCCTTTTCGCTCTGTGCTCCAATAACAGTTGAGCAAGCTTGGAACCCGGCAAAACCTCGGTCAACATTCCCCTTTCCTGTTGGGTAGGGGGGTCTCCTGTTCAAAGGTAACATTACTATGTAAGTCACATTACATTTGTGTTGATTTTGGTGGTCCCTGTGGACAAAAGCGGTAGTGTTTTCCGATGCACTAGAGTCCCTTTAGAAAACCTCTCATTTTACTGCAGCAGGGTCTGACAGTCTGCCCCGGCGCTGTCCTTTTGTCTGATTTCGTTCCTTTGTTTATATTATCTCGGCTTTGTGTCGCCGCGATGTATGTTGAAGTAGTTTCTTTTTGTTAAGTTTGTCCGACCCAGCAACAGTAACTAAGGGGGGCGGGACTTAGGATCGGTTAGTTAGCTGCGATGCAAGGGGCATCAGCTAAAATCTTGCCTAGGGCCCCAAATTGGTCTGGGCCGGCTCTGGATCATACAGTGCAGATTTATCAAATAGTCAAAATGGCAACAAGGTATTGTGTCACTCTTCCTGCTCCATCTTTGTTACTTCCTAATTAGGTGATCTGGTCCACCTGATCCGGGGCAAGCACTGACCTTAAGGAGTGGATCGGGTATTGGTCAGATGTGACAATTAAGTGTTTTACGAGTGTTTAATTAATTGAACCAACACAATATATAGTGTTTTTTGAAAAGGTCTGATCCCATTTCAGTAAACTGAAATACTATATCAGTACTATATCAATCCAAAAGTAGATTCACGATACAGGCTAAAACTATATTTATTAAAGTAAAATGATATTCAGCATTCACAGCAGCAATGAAAACAAACACTGCATATATTTTTGCTAATAACAAGGTCAAGGGAAAAGAAAATCCTTTGACTCTGCTGTCTGAAAAACAAATGGCGAGAGTCCTCTGCAGCCTTAGATCAATGCAGTTCTCATCTTTATTGCCAAGCTTTGGAAGTAGCTGACCTCAATCAGGGAATACAAAGAGGACGATGAATGAGTGTGTATATACACAACAGCGAACCATATCCCAGTAATCAGCGATATGCATAATCCCTGTGAGAACAAGAACTTTTGAGTCAGCATATATGGAGTATTGCATTTCGTTATTTCGTAAGCATTAAATACTTTTTGTTTCTCGAGTTTGTACACAAACTGAGTAAAGGCTTGAAAAACAGTTTATACAAAACACAGATGTACAAAACACAAGAAGTATGTAAACGTGTCTTTGGATCTTTACTGATTGAAGTAGAAGATGGCTCGACGGAGTCTGAAAAACACAATATCTAAGAATCTAGTGTAAACTCTATCTTACTGATAAAGTCTGCTGGAAGCGTTGATTGCCCAGCCAGTTTCATAAAATAAAACAGACAGTAAAATATCCATCAAAAGGCATACTGTGTTTTTATGTTAGATTATGTAAAATTATGATGGTGTCCACAGAAGACCAGTAAAATTTAAATAAAACCACAGTGACACTGTGACAGACTTCAAGTTTGTTCCCCGGTGTTTAATGTCCCAGTGTGACTGTTCTTTGAAATTGAATACTTAATGCTCCTTTATATCTTTCTTTTGATTCTCCATAATTCAAATGGAGAGAAGGACATAGAGACAAAGCTAGACTGGCTAACAGACAGACTGGTACTGTTCGTAACGGGTGTTTAATGACCTAGTATGACCTTCTCTATATTAAATAATAAACAACTCTCAAGCATTTTATGTGTAATATATAATGCTTTTTGGTTTTAGTTAGGGCTATAAAAATGAACGCGATAATAACGCGTTAATCCAAATTCGTTTTAACGCCACTAATTTCTTTAATGCAATAACGCAACTTGAAGATACTGGTATGAAACTAGAAAAACAAAGTCTTCAGTTTGCCACATTATGATTTGAGCATATATTTTATGCTAAATGCAGTACCTGTGAGGGTTTCTGGACAATATTTGTCATTGTTTTGTGTTGTTAATTGATTTCGAATATTAAATAAATACATACATTTGGATAAAGCAATTATATTTGCCCACTCCCATGTTGATAAGAGTATTAAATACTTGACAAATCTCCCTTTAAGGTACATTTTGAATGGATAAAAAATGCGTGATTAATTTGCGATTAATCACGATTAAATATTTTAATCGATTGACAGCCCAAGTTTTAGTGCTTTACTGCCTTTGTTTGGATTCTCTCTATCTATCTCCAGAGTCTACGATGCTGTGCTTGGTTTCTTACATTTGTTTTTTTTTCTCTTTCCACACCAGTTTGTCTGGAGGCAGCTTGCTGATTTTTTCCAGTTGGTCAGTGTGGCTCGCTGGCAGACGCCTTTCTTGTAGACGGGCACTTACTTAAACAAAGAGGTTCCTTCAGCCTCTTTTCTTCTGCGACTGCCACCAGGCAGGTTTTTTCAAAACATCTTCTTCCATTTTCATTTTGAAGTTTTTTTATGTTTGGGCATTTTGCTTTTATTAGTCATGTCGAGGTATCTAGCGACAGGAAAGACTGAGAATACCAAAGCCGTCAGATTGACTCAAAACTTGGACGTTGCTTTTACATGGTCAGTACTGTACCATAGCCCACTGACTCACCAGGACACACCACCCTACTTTTTCCACATTAGATTCACTGTTTGTTGTCAGACATATAACCAACTGAACTCATACTTCTGTTTGCCAAGGTAAATCCATTATTATTCTTTTTTATTATAACTCACCATGACCCTTAGATTCCCACTGGCATGAAATCCACCATTTATTCAAGACTTTATTACCTAATTCCAACAATGATATGAATCTCTAACCTTGGCAACAGTAAACAGCGAGCTGAATAATGATGGGAAAACATTCGAGTTTAAGGAATACACCAATAGGATGTTTTTTGGGTTTATGTGCTGTGTGGTTAAAATGTTTTAGTTCACGCAGTAACAAGTCATCTTTCAATTTATTTGAGAGCATTAGTGATAATATTCCTAGTTTAAATGAATGACATAATCATTTCAATATTAATCAATTAAGAGTTAAAAGACACTGTTGTTTAAAAATAGAAAGACTCCATTATATTCATCATAATAACCTTGGATTGGAAAGTCCAGCTAAACAACTATCAGCCAGACTTTTTAACTTTTTACCAAGTCTTCCTGAAGCAAGATTGACTTTCATGTTTAATTCTTGCCAAGTACTTTATCGTCAAGCTGAGTCGGACACACAAGCCAAAGAGTAAACGATGACTATTCCCCGTGGTGGTCCAGCTAAGAGATTCTTGCCAGTATCATGACCACAACCATCACGATCAATGGAAGGAATGAGCCAAAAACCCATGCTTACAATTTCTATGTAATTGTGCCTTATCACCACAGAAAAGAAAGACATTAAGGTCTTTGTTTTGGTCTGTTCTTTACCCCTGCAGGGATGAAATAAGCCAGTTTGCTAGACAAAAACATGTCGAGCAAAAGGGCTTTGGCACTGCAGCTGAAGTTGCAATAAAGTCAGCAAGATATGGAGGATAACAACTAAAGGGTCTCTCTCTCTTTCAAATCAGAGTTGTTATCTCTGATGTGTTTGACCTTCTGTGGAAGATGCAAGAAGATCTTTATCTTGATGTCGCCTGACCTTAAGTGAAGGAGGCTCTTTCTGATGAGATTATATCATCTGTGAGCACACAGCCTGAGCTATGGAAAAGTCAGCCTTCACTGAAAGTGATGGACTGTAGCTGTTTCTACAGAACATCCTGAGGAGTTCTTCCTTAATCCCTGAAGTCACTGCATGGTGTCTGTCTTGGTTGATGAAGCAAAAATTCAGAGAGTCTAGTGGGTAAAACCTGTTGCTATTTCATTTGGAACAGACCTTGAGGTATAGGTGGCCAGTTATTACACACTATTTTTGCAGGATGTGATATAAATTCTCTGCCGGAGGATGTCAAGAACTCCAATACTAGCCCATCAAGTATGAATGTACATTTATGCAGAGCACTTTTTTTCCCTTAAAGGTGCAAAATGTGAGATTGGGAGCATTTCTATTGCCTCCACACGGCTCATAACATGGAGATGGCTGAGCCAGTGGCTCAGAGCTAACGGTGCTAACAGTGCTAACAGCGCTAACAGTGAAAACAACGGCAACAGTGCTGACAGAGCTAACAGTGTTTACCTGAGGGGGGACCAGAGGTCGGTCGCTACACTTCCGTGACGACGCCGTCGGTCGGGACGGCGTTATCAGCTGTAAGCGCTGTATGAGCGCAGTGCAGAGCGGCGGCCATGAGCTAGCCAGTGGGACACGCTCACATGCCCTAACATGCACGTGTGGCTGGCCCGGCGATGTAAACAAAGCACAGAGAAACTCGGATTACAACGCACAGAGAGGGAGAGAGACTTCATTATCTGCTCAGGTAGACATTACTCCTCTATATCTTTACATAGACAATAGTTGTTTACTGCTATATTAATCCTCTGGATATGGTATAGAACACCTTTAAAGTATTTCTGTGTATTTTTATGCCTGTTTGACAATAGGGATATGCGATAAAAGATGGGGAATAACATGAAAGAAAGGTTGTTGTTAGATGCACTAGGTTACATCATCCACAACTCTAAACTAATAAATAAGCATAGACAGTAGCTGGCATAATGTTTGATATTTTACAGTGTGATCAAACATGTTATTGTGTCAGTGTCACGGCAGCCAGTTTAGTCACGGGGCTTTGGCTTCATAGGCAAACTGAGCTCTGGAAGACGGCAACGCTTGTGTGAGAGTTATAATGACAGTTGCATAATGCTGTAAATGTGGCATTTAGCTGGAGGTGCAGCCCTGTAATCATAGGCGTTAATTGTTTATGGCGAGGCCAGGCAACTGTCATACCTTGGAATCAGGTTTTTTTTAATCATTATTAAATAAAAATGAGAAACTAATTTCACTTGTATGGCCTTAGAAATCATTTGTGCTCATCAAATCTGGGAAAATGGAAGCCTATTATTATTATTATTATTTCACGTTTTAAGTGTTTGCATGTGTGTGTGTGTGTGTGTGTGTGTGTGTGTGTGTGTGTGTTTGTGAACGCGTATTAGTAACGCACAATACGGTATCACAAAGCTTAACTTATCAACATCACCGTGAAGAAAAATCAGAGGCCAGCTAGTTGATGATGGTTTTTGAAGGTGTGTTATGGAACCATTTTGCCCAACAGCCTGTACAAATGATGATTGTAGGTTATTATTTTTTTTCAATAACGAATGAGTTCAAACATGTTAAAGAACACTGATATCAGTCTGCATGGTCGGGCCTTAGCAGCCTACTTTGGAACTACAGTAAATTTGCCTATTTTGTGCCAAATTTACCTTGTGTTTTGAAAGCCCCTTGGTTACCTACAAGAAATTAGCATTTAATTCAATGCATTTCTTTATTTTCTGTAAAGTTTAAACAAATGACTAATGATAATTAGACCTCCCCTCTCTGTCCATGGTGCTGAAATATAACCTGACCAGCCAGATGGTTTGTTACACTGAACCATCTGAGAAGCCGTCATTGGAAACTGTTTGGAAAAAAGCAGGCACTTTATAAAAAAATACTTGCTAGGTGATTGGATAAACATCTGTCAATCAAACTCTTGCTGAAGTCAGTCGGGAGAAGAGCGAAAACATCTTTTCCATTGAGAAAAGCCTTCAGTGCTGTTCTTTGCTCTTCTTTCAATGAAGAAATACTCTCCAATTCTGATCCAGCTGGAGTTTTCACTGCTTTCTCTTGAAGGACCAGTGTGTAACAATTAGGATGCTATTATTAGGGATCTATTGTCAGAAATGGAATATAATATTAATAAGTATGTTTTCTTTAGTGTATAATCACCTGAAAATAAGAGTTTTTGTGTTTTCGTCACGGGTCCCCTCCACGCAGTCCAACCTTGTTGCACCGCCATGTGTCTACAGTACGGACAAACCAAACACTGTTAACTTTTCCTGCTTGGGCCGGAGTCGATAACGTTACTCGCTTCCATTGCCGCCGCTCTCTCTCTCTTGCTTCGCCACTCACTTCCCATGTACACACACACTCTGAATACTGGCTCTGCTCCAAATGGCTCTAGAGAGGGTAAATTGCGTTTTCGTGTCGGCCACCATAGCTCTCCAACAAGCTTGGCACAAAGGAGAAGTTCAGTTGGTTGCAATCTCCTCACCTCACCGCTAGATACCGACAGATCCTACACACTGGACCTTACGGATTACATGCAAACATTAAGCATTGTGAATGTGAGAGAGCTATATGTCTGTGAAAACAGTTTTTAATAGCATAGTAGGTCCTTGACGTCATGACACATTGCCATACCTTGGCTTTAGCTGAAACAACGCCCCGGCCTGTAATGAGTTTTCATTCTACTAGTCACTAAAGACTGCAGTGTTGCTGCTGTCCTTATATAAAGAGCAGCTCCTATAATGTTGAATGCCGTCATCCTGATTAGGTGTTCATGCAAATACGTGCCAATTCCAGTGCAGAAACGAGTCCTGAAGCCTTTACGGCACTGTTAAAGGATGACGCCTATGATTACAGTGCAGTTACAATGTGTTGCTTTGCACCCTACCATGTGCTTTAGAGGCAGATCTGGAGCTGCAGAGGAATATCACCACTCACTGAAAGCCTCTCACAGCATCACAGATGAGCCCTCCACCAGTGGAGTGGGGAGGAAAAAACATTTGGATTATGTTCATGGGGTCAGCATAACACTGGAAATGGAAGTAGCCAAGAGGGCTGATTCATCTGTGCAGCAGGGGGTCCGGCTCCTATAAAATGATTCAGTGGATACTAGAGGGACCACCAATCCCCTGATGGAACTGAACGTCCTCCCCTGAGGTTAACATGATGAGCCGGCCCACACTCAATATGGCTTCTATCAATGACTGTGTGGTGTGAGAGGTTGTTAAAGAGGAAATCACACCCGAGGTGGGTGAAATGTTAGATCCTGAGTCTATTTAAGGCATTTCTTTACAGGGAAGTATCATGTGTGGTTTTGCAGCCACAGAAAATAAGTGTTAACCCCTTAAATCTCTGATGGCCTGGCGCCAGGCCTGGCCGCTATTCTGTCTTTCAGAGGCTGTTGCGGGCTGAGTTTTCAAGTTAAAGTGAAGATACTGGTATCATATGAAACTAGGAAACCTAAGGAATCCATTGGTACCAATGCCATGCTAGCTTGTCAGGAATATCACTAAATAACGCTACGAAGTTTCGCAAAACTTTGGCGAGGAAAAACATTTTCAAAGGGGTCCCTTGACCTCTCACCTCAAGATATGTGACTGAAAATGGGTTCTATAGGTACCCACGAGTCTCCCCTTTACAGAAATTCCCACTTTATGATAATCGCATATAGTTTGGGGCAAAAACATGCAGTTTTTTTCATGCAGTATAAATGTGTTATTTTTACCTATTCTAAAATGGTGTATTTGAATATTTCTGCATACTGGGGTCCCTAAACAGTCTTGGAATTGAATATTGGGTAAATTGGGTATCACTGTAAAGCTGAGACTCTTGTGGATCCAATGAGCCCAATGGTATTCATGTGTGATGATGTTAGTCCCCATAGTAGCCATTTCATTGTAGTGAAATGGCTACTATTATGAGATTTATCATAACAATTTATGAGACATAATAGAGCATGGGGATGGTCATCACAAACTTATATCATCATTATCTACGCTCTTATACACTTTCACAATTTATTTTACAACAACTTGACACACAGTGCTGAGCTGCATCTCAAATGAATCTTCAGGTCCCCAGTTTTTAGATGATGTACACCACTTCTTTGTGACATCTACTGTTCACTTTTTATCTACCCCTGATCATCCCCTGTCCTGTAAGGGGTTAATATAAAATACTGTATTGATAGTAACAATGAAGATATGTCCTTCTTTCTCTGTCTATATTTGTAATTTAATTACGGCAGTGGATGTTCACACGGTAGTATTAGATGTCATTATAAGCTAAGTATTTTAATCCAATCTTTTAAACGCAGTTATTTACAAACAACAAACAAGCACATTGTTGCCTAGGAGATACAAATACACAATATGGCTCACATTAAATGCGTCAGTGGATGAGGTGTGTTATCTGTCCCTTGTTTTGGATCACGCCCGAAACAACCAGTCCAATAAAACATCATCGTGAGCTGACTCACTTTGCGAGATCTTTTGTTTGCCAAAAAAGTGGCCAACTACAATAAAGGGAGGCGTAGCACCAGGAGTGGCCCCTTCCAGCGTGGACAAGCCCATTAAAGTGATACTCCACCCAAAATCTGTTGAATATCGAACATTCAACCTTGTGTAGATAGGAGACTGTAAAAGGCTGTCATTTGGCAGCATTGTAGCTGACTGAATTTAAAGTGGCCAGATATTAAAAACTTTTCACAACAAACTTTCAAGTCTATGAAAATGATTGGAGGGGTCATGGGAGGTGTTTCACTTTATCTTGTTGTTCATGGAACTAGTGTCCGTGTGGGAGCTTTGTGGTTTTGGAATAAGCAAACACTTTGAGGGAATAATCTTTGCACAATAGGGAGCGTCTTGTAAAATGGCCTTGGTCATTATGACCACACAGAGCACTCACATAGTCTAATGATGGTTCCCGTACTGTTACAAAACCACCACTACGCAGCGGCGTCGGAATGAGTTTTGAAGTAGGGGGGCCAGCTTTGGATTACATAGGCTAATATAGTGTTTCCCACAGGGTTTTGAGAGCCCGTCGTGACCCGTGGGTGACCTCGGATCCTGTAGGGGGTCCGGGGTCACGCTCCCCGAGAAGAACATTTTGAACATTTTAAAGTTAAATGCATCAATCTGGAGCACTTTGAGAGCAAAATTACAAGGTTAGATCTATGAAGAACTTGGTATGAAGTAAACAAATGAATCATAAAGGTTGTATGGTTATGAATGCTGATGGCAAAAAGTCACACAGCATAAGCATGGTAAACAAGATGGGGTGCCAACATCGCAGCAGACCCCTCGCACTGCGGACAGTCCGCCCCATTTAGACAGAAGCCGGGAATCCCGCTCAACGGGCAATGGCGAGGTCCAAGCGAGGGCTGCTGTAAAACACGGACGGGCCTTTCCAAGCATACCCAGAGTCCCGGCGAGGGCCAGACCACTAGTTGAGAAGTGTAAAAATATTTTTGGTTCATTATGAAACTGTAGCGGGCTGGATGTCAGATCACTTTGATTTCACTTGAATTAGGATACACAATGGTTGATTATGATTGATTATGATTGGATGAAGATCCACAGCACACTCTGCTGGATAAATATATTATTCAGTGCTTTTTTATTGTGCAACAACCTCGCGTTTACGTATTTACATATTACGTATTTTAAAAAAAGAAATAGAGTTGATGCGTAAATAAACGCTTCAGTTCAGGTTGCGGTTATGTGGGACACAGCTTAGACAGCTGCAGCACAGATTAAAATGAGAGCATATCTTTACAGTAAAATAACACACTCTCCAGTCATGACAAGCACATGGTAGACGGGAATGATTGAAACGTCATTTTTTTTACCGTGTTGCATTATAGGGGAATTTGCGAGATATAGTGATTCGCAACCTTAAAAAGGAAAGTGGGACAGGGCCATACTACTTCCGGCGCCCATGCCACTACGCCCAACACTGCAGCAGATATTTCGTTTAAAGCATCCTTCCTCATACCAAAATGTAAATCTAACTAGATAAAGGGGAAGGGAGAGAAAGATATCGGTGCTTTTTCCATTGCTCAAATTGATTGATCCAGGTTTTGCCATGTTGTGCATGTTTGTGCACTGACCTGAATGCAAGTCGGCCATATATACCAGCTTTGGGAGGTTCATTTTTTTGTTTATGTTTATGTTTTGTCACGGAGATGTAGATTTTTGTGGTGTTTAGCAGCATTACTGCGAACTTGTCCTTGCACTCTGCCTGTCTTTGATTTATGACACAGGTATATAAATGTACAGTACATATCACATATACATGCATTCATTTCACATATATATCTCAAACTGAGCTCTACATTTCATTTAGTTAGTATGGGTATGAGTTCCATTGCAGCACTGCTAGGGGAGACTGGTTTGATGAGGAGCTCCCCGAGGACAAGAAAGTAATCATGATATCAAACTTATTTTTGGCAGAAATAAAATATTTTTTTATGGGCATACAGAACTATAAAAAAAAATCTTATTTGTCATGTTGAGTTGATTTTCTTCTTATGTCCCAAGGGCCTGTTACCAGCCCAGTATTGATGTGCCATTGTTCTAAACAAAAGTGAATTGAAGGTGCAAAGAATTTAAAGACATTGCTTCAGCAGGAAGACATAACAAGCAAACAAGTTTATAATCCGACAAATGAAGGACAAATGAGCCAAGGTTATGTCTAAACCTGTGCACAAGCAACAACACACCCACAATCCTCACTGCATACTTCATAGTCCAGGTCTGAATTAGAATAGGTCAAATACAGTATGTGGAGATTACTTTACTATAAAACCATGCACTTCCTGTTGTGTGGATACTAACTCCCGAAAATAAGATTATCATTAACAGTATTATTTGTTGATTGAGCACTATTCACAAAAGTTTAACAAAGGTTTGTATGCATAACATTTTATTGTAGTGAATATGTATTTTTTTTTCTCTGATTGTTGAAGGACAAGCTCAATTGTAATAAGTGATGAGTATAGTGTAAATATAATATTGTATGAATAAAATAAATATGAATGAATAGTTGGGTCACTGAAGCCCAAAACAACATGGGCTGAACTTTGTATTGTAATATTTGTAATTTGGTATTTTATGTTGACTGGACAAATTACATAAAAATGTCAGAAGACAGTTTTATTACTATGTGACTTATATGATGATTAAAATGTAGCATAATAATATAATAACTCTCATTTTGACCCGCTATGACTACAAAACCCATGAAGAGTTTCTTCATCTAACAACTCAGGATATATGTTTGTGTTT
The DNA here is from genome assembly GCA_916700685.1 of Adelosebastes latens. Taxonomy (NCBI): domain Eukaryota; kingdom Metazoa; phylum Chordata; class Actinopteri; order Perciformes; family Sebastidae; genus Adelosebastes; species Adelosebastes latens. The sequence goes on from CAKAKR010064321.1 coordinate 82,703, forward strand.
GTTATTATCGTAATGTGCATACTTTTCATTTGATCTGCACCATTTTACAAAAATATTCTCATTATTTTGTGGTGAAGCAGCCCAGTCGCCAGGAAAAAGAGTTGGCATTGTACGTTTCTGCAAACCACGGATACGTAGAATGTGGACGTTTTGGCATTCGGTCAGAGCAAGTGAGGCAGTATATTCAGCGACCGTGAAATTACGTGGTATGAAAGTTACGTGGTATAATAACGAGTATAACAAGCTAGAAAGTCCACTAAGGCTGGGTGGGAGGGGTGGTGGGCGGTTGTTATGTAACGTTGCGGTTGTTACGTAATGTTGTTGTGCTTGTTAAGTAACATTATGTAAGAAAGTCTGCTAAGGGCGGTTGTTATTTATTTACGCTAGTTACGTTGTTACGGTGTTTACGTTATGTTGTTATGTTACATTGTTAAGTTACATTGTTAAGTTACATTGTTATGTTACATTGTTATGTTACATTGTTATGTTATGTTTTTACGTTACGTTACGTTACGTTAAGTTACGTTACGCTACGTTACGTTATGTTATGTTATGTTTTGTTTTGTTATGTTATGTTATGTTTTGTTATATTATGTTTTGTTATGTTATGTTTTGTTATGTTACGTTATGTTACATTGTTATGTTACATTGTTACGTTATGTTACGTTACATTGTTACTTTACGTTGTTACATTATTATTTAAACACCAACCATGACGTTTTTTATAACAAAAAGTAGCTTTGTCGACTAAACCTTACCAATCATTTCACAATGTTAACCATGTGGCATTGTGTATTTTTACAATGATACCAGGCTGATATGAAACGTATCTATGAAACACAGTTTTGGTTCAGAAACGTCGCCATTCAACGTATCCCGTGGTTTGCAAAAATCGTACAATGCCAACATTTTTCCTGCCGACTGGGTTGGGTGAAGACATGACGTCGTACGGTTATTTTACATGTCACAGAAATAGATACATTAAAGTAACGTATAACAGCAGATAAAGCAACTTAAGTATTCTGCACGATTAAATTGCCTTGTTGCAAAATAACTAATTAAAGGTGATACTGTCCTGTTCTCGAATGTCAAATTAAAGTGTGATTAAACCGCTATATTTTGCGCGTGATGTGAATAGTGTTGCTGTTGTTCAAGTGTTAATTGTGTTTTTTGAAAGTTCAAATGTATGTAAAAAATATTGTTGTGCACATATTTCATTTAAAAGCACACATGGTTCCCTAAAAACTTAAGGTTGTTCCAGTAGCATACTGGATGGATCATTATGGTCTACTTGAACACATAGAATCATAACATATCTTTTTCCTGAACATGAGAGTTACACTCCAGTAAAACATGTGTCTTAACTCATAGATGTACAACAGACTGCGGACATAAATATCTGTGTGTGTGTGTGTATGTGTGTGTGTGTGTGTGTGTGTGTGTGTGTGTGTGTGTGTGCGCCTGAAAGAGAAACAGCAGAAAGGCTATAGAACTAGAATGAATAGAAACATTTTCTGATATATGCCGGTGCTGCCTACTCATTCTCCCTCCCCCTCACAGACACACACACTCACCATAATAAAAACATTGTTACAATTTAAACAAACTCTCCACATAAATATGTTTGAGTATTGTGCTACATGATCTGCTAAATCTTATGAACTGATGTCTTAAATGTACAGTGGTGGAAGAAGATCCTTTACTTCAGTAAAAGTACTATAATACCACACTGTGAAAATACTCCACTACAAGTAAAAGTCCTGTACTCAAAACCTTAATTAAGTAAATGTATATAAGTATTATCCTTAATCTACAGCAATGCATCATATTCTATAAGATCATCATATGTTTGTAGCGTCGCTGTCCTGTGAAAACCACGTATCTAGAAAGACAGCCTTGTTTTCAGCTTTTTGACGGTGTATTTTCCAGCTGATCCAAGAGGCTTTTTACAGAGTTTATTTAGTTTAAGAAGTAGGAGAATTTTCTCAACACATAAAGGAACAATTCATCATTCAGTTTATCACAAACATTCAAAATCAGCACACCTGGAGATACTTTGACTTCACTGGACAGGAAAAAACAGAAAACATCTGAAAAGTAACTAAAGCTGTCAGATAAATATAGAGGAGTAAAAAGTACAATATTTCTATTATTGGAGTAGAAGTATAAAGTTGCATAAAATGGGAATACTTGACTAAATGTACTAAGTTACATTCCACCACTGTAAATGTAGAATTTAAGTTGTTTTCTTTGTATAGATTTCCTTACATGTTATGTCAAATATCTTTAAACGCATGATTTTAGTACATGTGTGATATGTAATAATATGTGTCTTTTATATTGGTTTCAATGATTTAACATATTATTATTAAATAATGCACAAAAAACACAAATCTGTATTTACAATGTTTTGTTATAACATGCTCTGCTTAATGTACAGTAGTTGTAGTAGCTGCACAAATCAAATAAAGGAGATTTATGTTAACACAATTGTTGTATAAGTACTTGTATCCTTTTGGCTTCTGTCAGACCACAAAACCGTCGGGAGAAGCTTTGTATAACTTTTAATGAGCTGGATTTAACTTCTGAAATTAAAAGAAATAAACAAAACATGCATCTTAGACTGTTTGGTAAACACTTACAGAGACTGTCTCCTCTTGCATTTAGAGTCAACTTGAGATGTTTATTATATTTTTTGCAAAGTTCCAATATTTATATTATGCAGATCAGATGAAGATAATATTCTAAATTAGGGGAAATACATTATTATAATCACATCAGTGTCTGTGTGAGCACAGAAGCTCTTGGAAATGTATCACTTTAATAGAGTAAGTACTTATTCACACAATATGTCTCGTGATAAATTTTCTAAAGGCAGTTTAACTTTGAGATGTTTCACAGTTTCTAACTCATCCATCATAAACACCAAGATCACATAAAACTCGATCCACAGAGTATCATAATATCTGAACATCTACTGTTCACCTGCAGTAAAATCAAGACTTTTGAAATTATATTGCTAGAATTTCTCTCTTTTTCTTACTCTCTTGCCCAGAACAATTTCTATAAAATAAATTTATACTGTGAAGTAGCTCAAAGTTTTAGTAGATTTCACATAAAGAGAGAGAAGCGAGAGACGGGAGCGAGAAAAAGAATGACGGAGGAGATGCTGTTGAATGGAAAGCAGAACTTGTGAAAAGTAAATCTGGTTTCAGTTTACGTGCCGGCCGGCCGCTCGTCTGTCCATATGTCAAGTGTAACATTTATAGATTTTACATACATACTTCTGCTCACAAATCAACAGCCCGTCTCTGTCTTTTTCTCTCTCCCTCTGTCTGCGTTTCCCCCCGCCTCTCTGTCTTTTTCTACTCGTTCGCTCATTGTGTCCCTCGGCTCTTCGACATATACGCCGGGCAATGACACACACACACACACACACATAGAGAGAGAGAGACTCCGTGTCTGGACTTAGATGAGATTTTAAAATGTTGTTTTGAAACTTTGAGGCTTTTAGTAAAAGTCCAGATATAAATCTATGTCGGTCCCACAGTGACAGATGGCATTAACCAGAGAGAGACAGAGAGAGCTCTGGTTTGGAAATATATTAAGCTTTGTTCTTTGTGTCCTTAAAGTTTATTAATTTGAACAGAGAGAAGACTGAGACAGATACAGTTTATAGTTCAAAGAAATTTTCTGAAACTGCGTGCTGTTTATGCCTCTTTTTTACTTATTTGTGTAACGATCTCAAATGACTTAAACTGATGTATTGCCCTGGTTGAAATACAATCCTTTGCTCAGATAAAACTGTAACACTGACTGTATTTCATTGTAGAGTTTTTCCAATACCAGTATTGAAAATGCGTCCGATATTGCCTAAAATTCAGGATCAGGTTTCGGTGAGTACACCAGTCTATGCGCTGATCTGATACCATCATTTATTATAAAAATTGTTTAACCAAAAATCAAATCTCCTTTGCCGCTCCAAAACAGTAGCCTTCACTGTGCACAAAGAACGTATATTGCCAAGAAGTGAAAGTCAATTGTTCGTTCCATAGCAACATCAGCGCCCAGCAGCAAAGCTACGACTAGCGACTACCGGACGCCAGTAAAACGTCCACCTAAAAAGTGCCGTACAAAAGTAAAACTAAATTATTTAGATTCTGTTGTCATATTCTACCGTTATGGCCTGTGTTGAGACAGGCTGCCACTGACAACTACTGTTTTAGAGCAGCGAAGAAGAACTGATTGGAGGTAGTTTGTCACATGACGATCGCAAACAACAGTGCGGTGGTAGTGGAGAGTGTAACGGTAGTCAGAGCGAGGAAAATGTCAGCCATTTCGCAATATTTCACAGTGGAAAATCCAACAAGTAAAACGGCAATATGTACAGTATGTAAGGCTTCTGTTTGGAGGGGTGGCACTAGTGTTGCCAAGGGAAGTTGTCATCGGATCGATACTCGGTATCGGCAGATACCGCAAGTTCAGGTATCGGAATCGGGAAGTAAAAAATGGTATCGGAGCAACTCTATTTAATTGGCTACATTTACATGGATGGAGGTGCTTAACCCAGTCGCTCAAGTGACCCGGTTTGGGTGGTCAAATCTGTGTTAGAATCATCATGCTAACATTTATCCAACTCTTCTCACAATGACTGTGTTTATGCAAAAGTTGGGATAAATTTCATGCAGCAAAAAGCAAAAACACCTACACAAAACTGCATAGTCACAATATTTATATGAAGAATTATCCTTTTAAATGTGGATCCTCGTGTTACCTGCCTTTGGACACACGGAGGTAACGTAACTCTGTTAGAATAATCCAGTTAAGATCGTAGTAAGATTACTGGAAAACCAGTTAGGGTGTCAGACTGTCCATTTGAATCAGGTTACTTCTTTGACTTTTGTTTTTTGCTGTTTGTGCAAACTTAGACTCACACTAACTGCATCCAAGTTTTCTTCCATTTCCTTTTCAAATAAGGTGCCCCTGACAGTTTTAGACAAGGCAAGTGTGTTAGTGCGTTTTGTCCTGTTGTTGTTATTTGATTTTTTTCTGTATCTGTCTCTTTTTACTCGGTAAAAAAAAAGATTGTACTGTATATATAAATAAACTTCAACTTAATGTCAACAGGAACCATGCTGCTGATAAGCACCGACTGCTGCAGCTACCACCGGGATCATCACTATTTTCCACAACCTCCCGCTCAGTCAGAGAGATGAGCTGGCAGCCCCGTCTTTTTCAGTCTTTTTCTTTTCTGGCAGACTGTTCTCAGGACACCACAGCTGGACTGGAATATTCTGTTTACAGGTTTATTCATGGTGACAGACGGGCTCAATGGTGGGGTATTAAAGGTGCAAACAGCTTCTGCCAAACGAAGAGAGTTTTTCCAAAACTCGCTCGGTCCAATTTCGATCCAAAAAGGGTATAAGCATCCCATAGAAGTCATGGTTACAGTGAAATATTAACACATAAACTATCCAATTTTGATTTCATTTCACTTGTCCGCAGCTGTGGGAGACTGCTGAACTTCCCAGAAGTCTCTCTGCCCCCCTGGTGCGGCAAAACTTAAAGTCCCACGGTGAACACATTATGCAAGCTATATAATTCAAGAAGACAGCGGCTGATGACGGAGCCTTGTTAGAGGAATACAGAGGTCACTGATAATATGTGCGCGCCATCATTATTTCACATATGTTTAACTCTTGTTAATAGACGCAAAATCATTTTTTTCATTATTATTATATTATTTATGTCATTAAATAGAAGGCTACTGCCAGGAGCCTGTTGGCTTAGCGCTAAGACAGGGACAGAAACACAGAAACAAGGGGAAACAGCTAGCCTGGCTCAGTCAGAAGGTAACAAAATCAGCCTATAACACCTCTAAGCAACCAGTAAGCAAGCAGTGTATGTAATGGACAGTTATGAGAGTGGTGTTTATTTTCGAATCTAAATCTCGGTCAAGCTTTGGTTATGCTTTCATCAAGGACGGCCGCATGGACGTGAGCTGACGTGGAATCGTGATGAGGAAAAGTTTGGATCTATTAGACATTCAGACATTCTCAAAGCTCCTCAAAGTTCTCCATTTTCTCTGCCGCACGGAACCCCCGTGAAGGGCCATGTCTGATGGCGTGACGCCACTTTGGCCGTGCGGACACGTAAGCAACAAGTAACACACAAGCATAAATCAAGCTTTATACTCCCAAACGGAGGCGTTCACGGACAGCTGCGGACACCACGGACGCCTAGTAGTTCTGTTTATACCGTCCGCTTGGAGGACGCTTTCCACACATGTGCAGTAGATCGCTACGCTACCAACTACGTGGACATCCAAACAACATATGTGGATAGCCAAATATTTTATGTGACTGCTGATCATCTCATTCTAAAACCGTGGGCATTAATGTGCTGCCATAACAGCCTCCACCCTTCTTCTGGGAAGGCTTTCCACAAGATTTTGGAACCTGGCTTCAAGGATTTACTTCCATTTAGCCAAAGGAGCATTGGCGAGGTCGACCACTGATGTTAAGGGTGATAATGGGCCTGGATCTCAGTCATACTTGCCAACTATGAGACCCCAAATATGGGGAGGATTTCAAAACCAAAGCGTGGAGTCTAAGGGTCCTCCCCCAGAATAAGTAGAGTTTCAGAGATTTTTGTTTCCTGCATTCTGAGGATTTTTAAAGAATGAAAATGGCAAAATAATGAGTACACTGCAAACACATTTTTACGTTAAATACTTTTAATTCCACTTTTAATTCTCAGGAAAGAATGCAGGAATAATTCACCCCTCTGGCATGAACATGCGTGAACCTCTGGCATAAACTATACCAATGGATTCCTTAGATTTTTTAGTTTCATATGATGCCAGTATCTTCACTCTAGCTTTAAAACTGAGCCCTCTACAACCTAAAAATCACAAGTTGTGTTAATGCGTTAAAGAAATTAGTGGTGTTAAAACAAATTTGCGTTATTGCGTTAACTGTGACAGCCCTAGAGTAAATGTATTTCCCAAAATATCAAACTATTGCTTTAATCTTTAACAATGTAGCATAGTTTATGGGTTGATACGTAAAAGACAAATATTCTAGCTAATAACAAATAATTGTGGTGGAGTACATCACGGTCATTTGGCAGAACCTTTTCCAAAGCAACTTAGTTTCATACTTTTTACCACGGAATGTAGTCAATGTCTGTAATGTTGACATGTGGGTTTAAATTGGGAGTGAAGAAGAATCGCACCTACAGCGTATGTGTGTGTGTGTGTGTCATGATTAGTGTCACCATTACTATCATCATCATTATACTTCCCCCTACTTTCCTCTCTCTTCAGTCTCATCATAACCTTCATTTAACTAGGAAGCCACATTGAGATTAAAACCTCTTTTACAAGTGAGAACTGGCCAAGACAGGGTCAAATAGCAGCATCCAACTCATAACAAGACAACAACATCAAATCACGGCAGCAACAATAGGTATGACAAAATACATTACATCATACGGTGCATTAACAGGGCAGAATTTTGGTCACGTGTTTGTTATTTAATTGAAGCAACTGCAGTGAGCAGTGACCACTTCCTTTATACTAAGTTTGAAATTATTTAAAGAGATAAGGGTCTCAAATGTAAGCTTGGCCTTAAACTTGAGACCCCTGAGACCCAGGACCAAGGACCATAGTGGATCAGGCTTGTTTTGCCAGCTTCTGTACTGATAGAAGGCACCTTAAACTGAAGCCATTTGTGTGACCTAAGATTATAACCGTTTTGCAAAAATGCAAACTTCCAACTTTAACCTGCAGTAGGCAGAATGTTTTCGGCATCATTGGGCAAAAATTGCATAATAACCTTTCAGCATATTGTAATTCAAGTGTTCTGAGAGAAAACTAAACTTCTGCACCTCCTCATGGCTCTGTTTTCAAAATCTAGTCCGTGATGGGAGACTTTGGCCAATCACAGGTCATTTCAGAGAGAAAGCGTTCTTATTGGCTGTTCATTCAACGGAGGCAGCTGTAAATCACTCGCGAACTCCAATCTAACGGTCAAACCAGGCAGCGCTGATCAAATATGAATCAATATTCTGTTACTGTGATACCTATTTCTCGCCTTAAATGTTTTCAGAAACATCTTGTAGTGTACTGTTTAGCTGTAAAATGAGAGAGTTTGCTCTGGCTGGTGGGCGGTGCTTGGTATTTCCTCAACTGATCTCAACATGGCTGCCGGGTCACAAACTTTCTCATTTTACAGCTAAACAGTACACTACAAGATGTTTCTGAAAACATTTAAGGCGAGAAATAGGCATTACAGTAATATTTATTCATATTTGATCAGCGCTGCCTAGTTTGACCGTTTGATCGGAGTTCGCGAGTGATTGACAGCTGCTCAGAGACGGCTAGGCTCCAGCTCGGCTCCGATTGGTTGTTTTCCTCGGGTCTGTGAAATCTTGCAGATGCCATAAGGAGCACCGGAGGACACCAGAGGACACCGGAGGACACAGAGGCACATGATTTTTTTCAGATTGCCTGTCTCATGTACTACTGTACAGATATAGTGACCGTTTTATAAAAATAACTTTTTTTAATCATACTGTATATCTCACCTACTTCAGCTTTAACTAAGTAGGAAATTTGCCAGAGATGATCTTATAGACTAAAATGTACCAAAGTTGTATATTGTACAGTCTAATTCTACGATCAATATTTACACAAGCACGCAAACATTATAATTTACTCAGCATTTGATGACAGTTATCATGACAACAACACAGCGTGTCTGTGTGTGTGTGTGTGTGTGTGTGTGTGTGTGTGTCTCCAGCGCTCAGTCTCTGGTCGAGTCAGACAATAGGACAGTTATACTGGTGAAACCGCCGGCTCAGCCCCGGCCCGCTCCTCACATTTTCCATCTCACCACGTTCACTCGCTTTGCCTCTTTTTCCCCTCGTCTTCTCTTTCTGCTCAGGGGACATGAGGAGTGAGGGAGCATTCATTTAGACACTACTGAGATGACTCTCTTTTCCTTCCTTCCTTTCGTTTTTTTCTGTCTTAAGCCTTAAAAATCCTCCATCTTCATTAATTCTTCAATATTCTCTCTGTGTCAGACTTTTTACTTTCTTCAAAAGTCTTACCTCTGCATATCTTCTTTCTTTCCTGGAACTGACACACTGTAAAAACCTTCTGATATTTGAGCAAAATTGAAGACGAAGTTTCCTACAGTGTTAGTACAAGTAACATGCTGTTTTAATTTTTTCTGAAATTTAGTTGATTTGTTCTTATAAAAGCGAAAATCAACATTCAAAACGAGGATTCTGACAAAACATCCTGGGTTCATAAAACTCTATACACTTACTGTAATTGGCCTTCAGAAATTATTTTTATTATGCGGTGTTCCAGATGTGTTTATTGTTATGGCTAAATATTGGATGTGCTTAAGTTAGAGTCTATTGTGTGACTAATCACTCATGGTTCGTTTGATCATGTTTTATCTGCCCCGCGGCCTCATTTATAAAAGCGTTTCACAAACAAGTTTAATCAAACCAATATGTCAGCCAGTATGTCAAAGTCATTCTCCTTTTTAACTCTGAAGGCGACGTGGAAAAGGTCCCAAAGCGGATGCACTCACCCAGTTCATCATTTGCAATTGAAAGAAGCTGAATGTGTATGGAGGGGGAACCTAAAACGACTCCACTCCGCTGGTAGCTTTGTTATGGAGAGGAAGTAAAATGATCACGCTGACTGAAAGCTGCTCTCTGACTGTCAAAATCTGTCAAGTTAGACGACAGGGAAATTACTGAGAGAAGTAATCACTTGTGGAAATATCTACAATTTTGGCCATCTGTGTGTATTTATTTGGTGTTAGTAGGAGTGGGAGGTTAATGTCTACTACTGTATGTATATTCTCTGTAGGTAATATTTTATGTTCTTGGAAATTTTACATTAAAGGAAGAATAATAATAAGAAGAACATGAAGAGAACAAAATTTATTTCCAAATTCTCTACTAGATAACATTGATACAAAGTTACAGCATGGTTTTATCATATTTACTTGAACATTATGTAAGAGATGATGTATAGCGAGCCGGTCATTGTTGTGAAATAATCCCCACAGGATGATACAGAGGCGTCTTACATCGCATTTAAAGGGGTTTATTTCACAACAATGACCTGCTAGCTGTACATTATCCCGCTTATTACACAGCTACTTACTTAAGAAATCAATAATTTGACACAAAAGTGGTCCTCCAGAGTCCAAGACATGGAACTGCGTCCATAGCAACGGTCTGTTATACATAGCAACGGTCTCCAATAAAGAAATAACAGAACGTAAAACGCAGCAATTGATCAATCAGAATCGAGTATTCAATAAAGCAGTGAAATGAATAATTTTAAAAGTACTAACTTTCAGAAAATACTTGTTATTAATGACACCGGTGGCCGTTAAGTGAACTGCAGTCAGCATCCTGTTTCTTGTGTACGTGCTCGCACTCCGTAGGCGCGAGCGATCATCCTGGGCATCGGCCAAAGCAGTGAAGTGACATTACATTACAATCATATATCACCATTCCTATCTGTAATGTCCAATCGATACCAAATAGCTTGCCATTTGCAGAGTACTTCATCGGCTAACATTACGAAGCAAAACCATTCCGAGTCCTTTACATAGAAATCAGGCTCTTATAGGCAACCGAGAAAGTCGGGGATGATCTTAGTTTTTAAGTTACATTACAATCTGTTCCCACATTGGCAATACAAAGCATTAATATAAATATGTAAATCGGGGAATCGGAGGGTGGGCGCTACACTTCTGCGACGACAACGTCGGTCGGGACGGCGTTATCAGCTGTAACCCGCCGTTTGAGAGCAGTGCAGAGCGGCGGCTATGAGCTAGCAAGTGGGGCACTAACATGCACGAACATGCACTAAAAGACATGTACATAGGGAGAGTGACTTCATTCTCTGCTCAGGTAGACATTACTCCTCTATATCTTTACATAGCAAATAGTTGTTTGATGCTACATTAATGCTCTGAATCCATATAGAGCACCTTTAAATTGTTCTGTACCACATTGTGTTGCACCAATAGCCTCAATACTCTCAATGTGTTTCCTTTCCTTCACCTCTCCTCTTCATGACTGAAGTGGATTGAAGAGGTGAAATCAATAAGGAGCGAGAGCTTTAACCTATAAGTCCACCACCGGGTCAGTGCAGCTCTGTGAAAGGAGCAGCAGGTCTTAATACGTTGTCCACTCGGTGAACGATGCCAAGCAACATTGTGATTACTACTGCCTGAATAAACAATGTGAGATTCCAGGAAGCAAAATCACAAGAGGGTTAATAAACCCAGACCTCCACAAAACCGTACAGAGCATCAGGCTAAGTCAAGTGTACTGTAAACAAAGTTGATGAGGGGAACAATGGCATAATTCATAATTGTACACACACACACATGCACACAGGATCATATACACACAGACCTCTCACTATAAGTAAAAAGCCTCCTACACACACTCACACGCGTGCAGACTTATCTAAACACAGTCTAATGCAGTCCTGTGCGCTATGGAAAATGTATACGCGGAACAAATTTGATTCATAAATGGGCAGGTTTCAATTTGAATCCTCGCCCACTCTCTTATGGCTGGCTGCTAAAATAGAGCTCAGCCTGTGGAACCGGAGAGAGAGAGAGAGAGAGAGAGAGAGAGAGAGAGAGAGAGAGAGAGAGAGAGAGAGAGAGAGAGAGAGGATCACCATTCAAGGTGATTTGAACGATAGTTTCTGTGTGGAGCTACAAGGCTGGTTGAGTGAATATGAGCAACCAGCCAGCGAAGCCAATTTTATACATGGCTAAGTTTTCTCTTACACTATGTACCTGAGTACACACACACACATACACACACACACAGTCTACATATATACAAACAGACACCCACAGGTACACGCACGTGCACATATCCTCATTCTGAAGGATTTTCATAATCTTTTTTATCCTTGCGATGACCACCAGGGCAGCAATGAACACACACACACACACACACACACACACACACACACACACACACACACACACATACACATACACACACAGAACAGTTCATCTGTCATGACACTAATGGCAGGTGACCTCACCTAATGGTGGACACAGTAAAAAAGACAAATACACTACTTGGACATCCAAACAACATATACACGGACAGCCAAATATTTTATGTGACTGCTGATCATCTCATTCCAAAACCGTGGGCATTAACATGCTGCCATAACAGCCTCCACCCTTCTTCTGGGAAGGCTTTCCACAAGATTTTGGAACCTGGCTTCTAAGGATTTACTTCCATTTAGCCTCAAGAGCAATTGGTGAGGTCGACCACTGATGTTAAGGGTGATAAGGGGTCTGGATCTCAGTCATACTTGCCAACTTTGAGACATCAAATATAGGGAGGATTTCAAAACCAAAGTGTGGGGTCTGAGGGAGAAAAATGTAAGTTTCAGAGACTTTTGTTTCCTGCATTCTGGTGATTTTTAAAGAATAAAAATAGCTAAATAAGTACACTGCAACCACATTTTTAAATACTTTTAATTTTACTTTTAATTCGCAGGAAAGAATTCTCAGAATAATTCACCCCTCTGGCGTGAACATGCATGAATTTCTGGTATAAACTATTATTCATCAGTTTCCATTCATTCATTTTTTGCCCCTGCTTGAGTATTTCTTTCTCTTAGTTCTCTCCATTTCTTCTCCGTCTCTCACTCACCGAAGGCCCTTTCAGATAAAACGCGACAACTGCAACCACTGTGCTCTGAAACCCGTTATTTCCAGTGGCTTGCATCACCCCACGACGGCTTTCCGCTGCGTCGAGCAAAGCCCAACTTTGCGTGAGCGTAGCTCAAACCGCGTTGTGTCGCAAAGGTCGCGAGCAGCTCTCTTCTGCCAAGAAACAACATTTGGTGAAGCTGTACTGTTGTCCGTGTGGAAACAGTAGGGCTTATACATGCTGTACAGTGCCAGAAACAGGTTGAGATAATGAGGTGTGAAAATTTGTCATCAAATCGGGAGAAATAAGGGAGAATTGTGACAACGGGAGGAAAACAGGAGAGGGCGATGAAAAACGGGAATCGGGAGGGTTGGCAAGTATGATCTCAGTCGGTGTTCCAGTTCATCATACTGTATGTGTTGGATGGGGTTGATGTCAGGGCTCTGTGCAGGCCAAGTTCTTCCACACTTTATTGACCTCGCTGTGTGCATGGGGGCATTGTCATATTAGGAATGGGCCTTCCCCAAACTGCTGCCACAACGTTGGTAGTATTGCCTAAAATAATCCCCTTAATTGGAACTAAGTGGCCTAGCACAAACCATGAAAAACAACACCAGACAGGATGTCCACATACTTTTGGCCACATGATGTGGGGAAAAAAGTGGGAAAGCAATGAAGGAAAGACAGAAACAGAGAAAGAAAGTAAAGACAGTATATATTTTGTAAATTGGGAGAAGAGAGAACGGCGAATAAAGATGAAAAAGCTAACTGTTGACCTTGACATTAGGAAGCTGAAGGTCTTCATATCCAACCCTGTCTCCTACAAAATGACGTTCCTTAGATGGAAACATATTTTCTCCCAGATTACAGCCACAGTTTGAAACATGTGGTTAACGTTGTAAATTGAACAAAAACAAAACAAAAACGCAATAAAACTACTTCTTCAGATTTAGTCAACAAAACTACTGGGTTAGGTTTAGTAAAAAAACATCATGGTTTGGCTTGTTATGTTATTAAGCTACGGATGTAAATTAAATTAAGGTACGTTGAGTTGAGTATTAGTTTCGCACGGGACACGGGACACGAACAGAAGTCTCCTGGGTGAAAGTCCTGTGTTTGTTTGATCCATCCACCGTCCCGACGTCAAAAACAAACGTAATCCGTGACAAAATAGGCTTCCCTCGAAACATCATTCAGTTTCGTTGTATGGGAACGTAATTTTTAGGAGACAGGGCTGTCATATCATCACAACCCCACACATATTATTGTCTCACAAGTAAAGCAACGCATTATGAATATACGAAATATCTTACATGTGGAACACACTATTAGATGCTTATACTCTCACTCTACAGGTTATTCAGTTTACTGTATGAGACTTTCTCTCATACCACACGGGAAACAGATAAACTGTATTTGCCAAAGTACATGAGTGCCCTGTACTCTTTCCTTCTTTCACTCAGGGCGTGGTTCCACAGACAGGAAACAGTCCCCTCTGCTTTTAGCTGGGGCCCTGCACAGGGTGTGTGTGTGTGTGTGTGTGCGTGTGTGTGTGTGTGTGTGTGTGTGTGTGTGTGTGTCAGGGTGTGGTGTGCCCACTCAAACACGTCAATAAGTAAAGAAATACTTCTCCCCACTTTTTCTCCAGAGCAAAGCAAAGCCATCGGCCCGGCTCGTGTTTCCAAGCTTGAGTCATATCTGACAATGATTCCTAAAACGCTTCCAAAAATGATCTTACTTACGTTTACTGTGAGTACGTCTTACAGACAATGACAAGGCAATGCTGAATACAGCTAGACTTCCAAAAGAACCCTTAAACTATGCAAAAAAACATCTAAAATCTTCTTTAAAAGACAACATGAAAAACTGTATGTCATCACACGGATGAAATGACAGATATTCTATTCTACTCTGTTTGTGTGTGTTTGTGTGAGCGTGTGTCCAGACGGACGTCAAAGTGGTCAGTTCATCTTGCCTGTGTTGCCAAGGGCTGGACCAGTGTGGTTTTGTTTGAGCTCTATGCCAAAATACTGTGTCTGTGAGTGTCTCAGTGTGTGTGTGTGTGTGTGTGTGTGTGTGTGTAGAGCTGGGTTGTCCTCAGGCTAAATTTGAGCACCGACCACAACAGACAAACAGATCGACTGATAGAGAGACAAAAAGAAGGAGGGGAACTGAGAGAGACCAACCACAGAAAATAGACAGGGCCTCCCTGTGAAATTTAGTTTCCAAACTCCCTCGCACAAACACACACACACACACACAGAGCTTCTCAACATGGAGGCAACAGACCTCCACTGGCTCTTTAATGAACATAGACTGGATCTACACTGGTCCCTAAACTAAACTGATCAGGAGGGATTCAAACCAGCGACCCTTAAATCCCAGAAGAGTGCACAAGAGAGTGCAGAAGAGTAAACTTCATATTTATAGCTGTGTGAATGAACCAATAAAGGCTCGTAGTTACAGAAGAAAAGAAGTAATACATGCATAAATAAATCATTTTAGCAGAATTACCAGAAGTAAGAAGTAGTAAAAGTCTAATTTAATACAACAAATTACTGAACCATTTTAAGCCCCAGCGTGTTATTATGAATTACATCAAACAGACATGTCGCTCGGTAAAATATGTCGGCATGTTTATCGTCCTGCTATGGATGCAGGTTGAGAAAGCTTTACATTTCATCAGGCAATTAATCACTCAATGAATAAATAATTAAATACTGCTTCCTGTGCAGCACTGTTAGCTAATAAATACAGGACAAACATGTTTATGTCATTTAAATTTGTGGCTCTGGGAATTTTTTTTTTTTTTTCACTCTGCTCTGATGCGTTCTTACATTAGTAAGCAAACTGATGTTTATGCTGTGGCAAAGTTTTACATTTTCCATCCTGCAGATATTTGTTATGAATCAGAATATTAGTACCAGTAGTACTGGTACTGGCACATGCTGTTCTCATACACCATTCTAGGGAAAAGTAATGCACTGTAATTTGTATATATCCCATATATTAAATTTGTATGTAATCCACATGATTGTGAACCAGGGAGTATAAAGAGCAAGAAACGCTGCGTAGGGACGAGGTCGGGGTGGATGAATGGGTCAAAAAACAATAGATTTTCGCCCATGAGACCGGCGTTCGTACCCCGTGTGAAACCAGAAGTCAACGTTGATTTATTTGTCATGTAACTTCCGTACATAAGTTACGCCTCTTCTGGAGTTATTTGAACCCACACCGCGATCTTTTCCAAAAACCTAACTAAGTAGTTTTTGTCACATAACTTCCGTACATAAGTTACGCCACTTCCGGTTTTATTTTAACCCAAACCGCAATCTTTTTCTAAACCCAACTAAGTAGTTTTGCTGCCTAAACCTAACTAAGTTTTTTTGCCCAAAACCTAAATAGTTTTATTTTGAAAAGACTGGAGTGGAAATTGACACATGTGTCACGTGTTGCTAGACATTCGTAAGAAAAACGAGGAAAAACTTTTCGTAAGAAATCATACGAACCGTTGACTAGCATCACTGCTAGTATCTAACATCACCTGCCTATTGTAGAAGTACTTGAGTTACCAAAATACTGGTAAATTCAGGTTAAGTCTTACCTAATCTCTAGAAACAGTCTGTAGCGCTGGGACAAGATTTTGGTATCGGAAGCATTCTGGTTTCTGTTTGTAGTTTGAGTAGTATCGACCAATTTTGACCAATCACATTCGAGCAGGCTTTGATTGAATGCAGGTAAACAATCCTTGTGGAGAGCAAAAGAGGCGGAACGCATTGGTTGAAAAGCAATCTGGGAACCCACCGGCTATCGTCTGACGATGATTTCGCTTTTTATTGGTTTAAAAGGAGCTTGTAAACTGACTATTTGTGAAACAGTCGGGTCGTACACGCTGTTTTTCAACTCCAACTCCAGCCTCGCATCTCAAGTTACTAATCGGACTGTAAACAATGAGCAGCGCACACAAAAGGAAGACTTGGCCTGGATATCCGCTGGCTGAACCGGAACCCCAGAATTATAACCCCAGAGGCTTATCTGTCGTCAGACCGATAGCCGATGAGTTCTGAGATTGAGTCATACCAAGCACCATAGACCAGCCAAAAGAAGCTGAGGTTAACCTGTAATTTGGGCTACATGCTCTGCGTGTCCATTATTATCACTTGTGTAAAATATGACTGCGATGATTTGGCTTTTCATGCCTCAGAACCAGCTAGTTACTATCATAGCCTGTGGGTTCAGAGCTGCCCAGCCACAGGACCCAAATCCAAAAAGTCCTCAGCACTGCTAAAGACATTATCGCTGAGAATAACCCTGTTCTGAGTGTATGTGTAGTTGTTTTGACCAGCAGTTAAAGATCTGAACATGCAATCGGCTTCTCTGTGGTGAAGTTCCTTCTTTTTCTTTTTAACTTTTTTTTGTTGTTTTCATGCACAGCCATCAACCCGGCCTCCACCCCGTCCTCCCTCCCTCCCTCTGTCTCATTCTTTTCTGCTTCTTGTCTTCATAAAACTGTTTTTAAACTTTGTATATCTTTTTTGCCTTTTTGATGAGGTTTTGCCCTCCCCTCAGTCTCCGTGCCCTTCTGTTGTCTGTTTTTCTCTCTTTCCTCTTCGACTCGTTCTCCGTCTGTCTTTCACGACAATGAACCGTCGTGACCCTGAAGACCGGCCCTCTTTTATGGGGATACCACTCAACTTCTATGTCCTGCGGAATAGATGTTTTTACCAATGTGTCATGTTGCTCCAAGGTCATACAACACTGTTGGCTCACAATGTCAGCTTTCAGCTCTTTCTAACTTGTCAGTTCTTCCCTCAGGAATAAATGTTCAGTAATCAGTGTCACCCATTTGATATTCTTTCAAAAATGAGAAAAAAAAGGCCGGGCAATTCAGTCTATTAGTGTTAGCGTTGTCAATCTAGACTTAGATGTGATTTGTTTTATATCACACATTCACATGGGAAATATTTCAATTCCAAAGAAGCAAAAACAAAAGGCCAAAATCTAGAGGAAAAAACTTCAACCCTACAAAGTTACTGAAATGCAGAGTCACATGGGACTGGTATTATCAGATGACCTCCATGTTTGGCAAAATATGATAAGACACTTGCGTCAGAATTTTTCCTGATGAACTACAGATTGTGTAAATAATAGATTTGCATGGAATTAAGAAGGCAGAGAACTTCTGCAAACACGACAAATCAAACAAATAAAAGCAAAGTGTCACGGGCCAGGTTGTAGTGGAGAGATGATTTGCCGTTACGTCTGGGGAAATTAACACCAAAGCCTTGTGGCTACATCAGCTTCTTAACTGGCTGCAACATACACTGACTGTTATTGGCTACGGCCTGCCAGAGTCAGGCCTAAATGTCCTCTTGCACATAGCAAACCCGCACTGCTCACAGCTTGGCGTTTGTTTCAGTACATTCGGGTTAACCAAAAAAACGACACAAAACCTAATGTCATTCATCCATCATGGTCTTAACAACCAATCAATAGAAAACTGACACTCATCAACAATGAGAATAATTGATAAACTTCTGTGATCTCTCAAACCAAACAATACGACTGCATTGATACATGATGGTTTATCATGATTTTCATGAATGTTGTGACAGTTCCAGTAAACTGTATTATGGTTTTGCCTGAAATACACAAGTAATATGGGCATTGAGCAAAATGAGGTGTTCATTTCCATCCATAGAAATATTGTTTCAATTAGGGCTGTCAAAGTTAACGCCATAATGACGAGTTAACGCAAAATCGCTTTAACCCCATTCATTTCTTTAATGCATTAAAGCAATTGATATAGATAGAAGATACTGGTATCATATGAAACTAGGAAACCTAAGGAATCCATTGGTACCAACCATGTCATACTAGCTTGTTGCGAAGGAGGTTAAATCACGCTCCAAACTTACGCTAAATTTTGGCCAGGAAAAACTGGCATAGCCATTTTCAAAGGGGTCCCTTGACCTCTGACCTCAAGATATGTGAATGAAAATGGGTTCTATGGGTACCCACGAGTCTCCCCTTTACAGACATGCTCAATTTATGATAATCACATGCAGTTTTGGGAGAGTTATAGTCAAGTCAGCACACTGACACACTGACAGATGTTGTTACCTGTTGGGCTTGAGTTTGACATGTTATGATTTGAGCATATTTTTTATGCTAAATGCAGTACCTGTGAGGGTTTCTGGACAATATTTGTCATTGTTTTGTGTTGTTCATGGATTTCCAATAATAAATATATACATACATTTGCATAAAGCAAGCATATTTGCCCACTCCCATGTTGATAAGAGTATTAAATACTTGACAAATCTCCCTTTAAGAGAAATTTTGAACAGATAAAAAAATGTGCGATTCATTTGCGATTAATCACGGTTGAATATTATTAATATACTCGATTGACAGCCCTAGTTTAAATCTGTTTGAAGTAGGTTGAAAATAAGTTTGCTTAGGTTGACAATATACACCATGAGCCTGTAGTACAGTAGTAGTGTTTTTTGATGGAAAAGAGAAAAGAAAAGACACTCAGTCCGCTTGCTTTGTATCGCTGCCTCCAATCAGATGTTGTTACCAGGTTACAGGGATGACACGCTGACAGCCAGGTGGTAATCCAATGGCCCAATAGTCACGGTCGAGTGAGCCAGGGAACCACTTGGCAAGTGGCACATGAGACACAAGGAATTCCACAATCAGTGATGAGAAGGAGATGAAGTCATCAAGTGGCGATCAGGATCAAATCACATCACATGCTCCCAGATGTGGACCAGGACAAGGCTGAGAGAACACCTGATTACTGATGACAGGGGTGGATTTATAGAGGGAGAAACATAAAAAAGAAAGAGACAAAAGATGAATGGCAGAGAGTGAAATGGAGACGGGAGGTATGGGAAGAAAAAAAGTGTTAGAAAAATAAGGAGAAATGCAGAAGGTAGAGAGGTGGTTTCTCTTTCTAATCGAAAATCAAAAGAACAAAGACAATTTTCTTGCACAGGAGGAGATGGAGGAACGCCCCCAAAAAAGGGAACACACACATTAGAAACACAGAAGCTGGGAAATGACCCAAAAGGGAAATCAGCGCTCCGAGTGACGTTGACACGGATCAATTAAAACTTTTGCACCATTGTGTGTTTGTGTGTGTTTACATAGGCGTTTGTGCATCCCTGATGTGTGAGAGTGTGTTTAGCGGGCCGCAGAAGAAGCCAGATAAACAGAAAATGGAAAGGAAATGATCGAAAACGTTCTGATAATTAGAATTCATGGTTTTACCAGAGAGAGATTTTGATTTCCTCCTGGTTAAGTGGGAGAAGAGACGGTCCTTTTCTCCCTCGCTCCGTCTTTACCACAAGACAGGGGTAGGCATAACAATGAGCGTTGTTGCTTCTTGCGGGGTATCCCAAAAGAGATTCAAATTCAAGCTTTCCTGCTATGATTTACATTTGCTTTGCAATGACAGAGAGAGAGAGGGGAGTAAATGAGAAGGAGAGAGCCAAGGGGAGAAAAAGAGGAACTATCAAGGGTGTGCTAGTGTTACTATTCACCACAAGTGTACTGTATATCTGCCACTCACATCTAGACAGTATGTGTGTGAGAGAGAAAGGATGGATTAGAAAACTGAAATCCAGCTGTGAATCCAGGTGTGTTTATATGTCATTCATGCCAGACGAAGGAGCTCGAGAGTCACAGTGACAGCAAACATGATTCTAAAGTAAAGCGAAAGTATGCTGAACAAAAACAATGTCTGCATTGTTGATGAGTTGTAAGCAAGAGTGTGTTCAGTGATCAGTAAGCAAGGCTCTGGAAAATCTGGAGACGTTGGGATATGTTTAGTACTACAGCACAGCACAGTGTTAACTTGTATTATTATCTAACTATAAACCGAGGAATCTCTGTCTGTGTGTGTGTGTGTGTGTGTGTGTGTGTGTGTGTGTGTGTGTGTGTGTCCTTCGCATATCTCGAGAACTGTTTATCTGATCCACTTCACACTTGGCGGGTATATTGCTGGGGATCCAATGACGTGCAGTGTCCAAGTTGGTGTCATTTGGGCAAGCGTCACGTTCCATAATGATAAACTTTGAATAAACAAGCGATAGTGTAGTGTGCAGCAGCGGGGGCGGGGCTTTAGGGCTCTGCACGTCATCTGCAGCGGACTGCAGTTCACTTTTGCTACTTGATGCTGGATATACTAACAATAAAACCCAACTCTACTCTTCTTCACTTCCCTGGAGTCAACGAGCAATGAGCAGTTCTCAACAACTTTCATCATTTCTGGGGGCCAAGCAAGGAATGTATAGTATAATATAGGTTTGATTTACAGGTACCTTGGGGTCAAGTAATCGACCCGTTCTGAATGGTCATGCACAATAAAGCAAGGATTCTCTGTCTGTGTGTATGTGGGTATGTCCTTCGTATATCTCGAGAACCGTTCAACCGATCTACTTTACACTTGGTGGGTGTATTGCTGGGGAACCAAGGACATGCAGTGTCAAAGTTGGTGCAATTTGGACATGTGACACGTTTAATTTTCATAAACTTTTGATAAACAAGTGATAGCGCCCTGTGCTGGGACGGGGCTTTATGGTTCTATGGACTGAGTTGAGCATGATGTCCGCAGTGGGCCTTTACAGGCCGCGGCACATTGACCGCAGTTCACTTTTGCTGTTTGATGCTGGATATACTAACCTTTGTCTTACAACCAAACTTTTCTGAACTTCCCTGTAGTCAATGAGCGATGAGCAGTTCCGAACGGGCACGCGCTACGAACAGGTACTGCACTAGTTTTCTACTATATTGTTGAAACAAATTTACGTGTTTCTCTTTTATATTGGAGTTCTCAAATGATCTGATTAACGTGAATCTGTTAGGGAAGATTGTGTGACCCACTGAAATGTTTTTCCTTGAGTTATATACTATATTTCATTGCTCAAGATTGATACACTAAGTTTGTGTTTTTAAAACAGGGGGTCAGGGATTATTTGTTCAGCAAGATTTCGATTTGACTGATTGAGAAAATAAGTGAAATAAAGCTCAGTGGCTTTTGCTCTGCTGTGTGAGGCGAATCACTCACGCAAGATGGAAAATTGCAACCTGACCAAACAGCTCGGAGCAAAGTCCTGTCCGTGTCAGTGCTTTCACCTCCGTGCTTTCAGTTTAGATGGATTCATACACCCTCTTTTTCTGTCTGAAAGAGATTCAGATAAACAGCGACTGGCCTGGAGAGAAAGCAAGAAAGGCAGGAACACTTAACAGAATTCAAAACCACAACTCCAAACATTTGTCATTCAAATAAAAAGCAACCCGTTATAAAAGACACATTTGTGAGTAAAAGATAAAGGACTAAGGAAGAAATGAGAGTGCTGCATCGGTCGCGTCTACTGTCTGCTATCACTGGATACTTTCTGCTCTGCGTCACTCACACTTACACACTGCAGATAATGCAGACAATATGGTCATAAATGTGCTGATATACCCCCCTCCCCTCTCTTAGGGGGCGGCTGTGGCTCAGGAGGTAGAGTGGGTCGTCCATTAATCGCAGGATTGGCGTTTCGATCCCCGGCTCATGTCGAAGTGTCCTTGAGCCAGACACTGTACCCCAAGTGGCTTGCGACGAGCAGGTCAGCTCCACCGCCATCGGTGTGTGTGAATGAGAGGCAAAATTGTAAAGTGTTTTGTCTATTAAGGTAGAAAAACGCTATATAAACTGCAGTCCATTTACTACATTTGCTCCATCTTTATGTCTCTGCCTCCCTCTCCTTCCTTTTATCTCCCTTTCCTGTCTCTCTACTCTATTCTCCCTCTGTCCTATTCTCTTTTCCCCTCCTTCACCCTCTCTCCTCCTATACAACAGTCTTCCTCTATAGCTTCATTATATCGGAAGACAGTCAAATTTAGAGTTGAGTTCAGCATTTTATCGATAATCTATAAAATAAGGTCTAGTTTAGTTCTAGTTTGTGTATTTTATGGCTAACAAGGTGGGGATGAGTATGCTGCCTGGTGCTGAAAGGATTTCTGGTAAAGATGTCTAAACTTTCAAGGTTCCTCCTGTCATTTAATACATCTGTGTGTACGTCACAGTTTATGCTTTCTGCCAAGTTTGACACAGACAAAGAGGTTTTACAATTATATCACTCTAAAGTGTTGAACTTTTGACTTTAGCTTCCATTTAAAGAATCTTTGTGAATACATTTTGTAAAATGCAGGCGGATCAGCTCCTTCAGTGAATAACCTGATAAACCACTAGATTTGGTGTTATAGCTAAATAAATTGAGCAAACATTTTTTTTGGAGCAATGATTTTCTAATCACCAGTAATGTCAAAGCAAAACTCATTAAATGCCTCATTTTCATACCCACAAGCATCCAGAGAGGGCAGGCATTACTTACTTTAAATTGTAGCTTTTTCATTTTGGAACATAAAATCA
The DNA here is from genome assembly GCA_916700685.1 of Adelosebastes latens. Taxonomy (NCBI): domain Eukaryota; kingdom Metazoa; phylum Chordata; class Actinopteri; order Perciformes; family Sebastidae; genus Adelosebastes; species Adelosebastes latens. Next base: position 105,867 of record CAKAKR010064321.1, read on the forward strand.
TTCAGTTCAATAGAGTGCACAAGTCCTCCAGGGCCTAATAATCTCCCCAGTTGCCATTACTTTCACATTCACAGACACAAGCCTCCTAAACAGACCTGCCTCTTTAGAAAGTTTGAAAGCTCCTCTGTTACCTCAGCGGCTGCCGAGCTGCTGGCATTGATCAGCAACACTTGCAAGCCCCCTGCTCATAAATAACGCTCATTTTGTGCAGAGAGCAAGTGAAATATTACTGATTGCACCTTTAACATCAGCTACCAGCGGTCATTAGCATGCTAGCAGCATAAATCCCATTAGTATAGTATGGCATCATTTAGCATTTTTACATCAGTTAAACTGTGACGGTGTGTAGCCCATCAAGAATGAGTTAGGCTGCAGAAAGTATGGGAAAATAATGACAAAGATGACGGATAGGTGTGCGTCCTGTCTACTTACATGAATGTAGTCATTTTAGATACATAAGAGCAGTTTGTTAAGAGGGTATGTGTGTGTATGTGTGTACAAAAAAGTGTGTGTGTGTGTGTGTGCGTGTGTGTGTGTGTGTGTGTGTGTGTGTGTGTGCGCGCACATAAAGAGAGTAATTTATCAGACAGCATCTTGTTGCAGTGTGTTTTTTTTTTTAATCTTCCAGAGATTCTGTTATCGTTAGAATTATGATAGCCCACCGCAGGACAAATATCTGATTAACGATTTGTGTGCTTGCGTGTGTGTGTGTGCGTGTTTGTGTGTCACTATAAATCATACCTGATTATGATGATCAGGCAGGCAGGAGAGATGAGCGATGAGAAGGGGTGAGGGAGGAAGACAGAAATGTAGCAGGAGAGAGAGACACACACACATTAAGGTAGAAAGCTGGATGGAGGGAGGACGGAGGGAAAACAGAGAGAGTGGTAGATGTACGGCAATACAGAGGTCATAATTCATACCAACCAACCCCCAGCACTCAACTGAAAAATGATGACGCTTCACTAACATTAAGTTACTAATCACTCATCCACGTGCAGCGTGTGTGTTTGCGTTTGCATGCATTTGCTTTGACAGACTTCACATTCACATTAGACTACTAATAAGTCATTCTGTGTGTGTGTGTGTGTGTGCACGTTGGCTTAAGAGAGAGGGAGACATTTGTTTCATTGACTTTTGAATGTTTTCAACTCTGTGCTTTCATTTATCATCGCTATGTTAAGCGGGGTTGTTGTGTTTTGTGTGTCTGCATGTGTGTATTTGTGCATATATGTGTGTTATTCCTGTGCTCAAACACCAAATATATTTTAATCAACATACAGTTTGTACAGTAATGTAAGCGTACTGCGTATGCAGCACAGTGCACAATATATACAGTGCATTTGTATGCAGCTGAAAGCCTTTGATAAATGAGTAAAGAGAAATGTATGTTTCTGCCATGCTAAAGGTCTCATGCTCCGTACTACAGGAACACTAATGTAATACACAATACATTCACTAAAATATTTGTGGAGATGTAAGTGACTTCTTTTAGTTTGCTTTTTCCTTTAAAACTAATTGAGACGTGACATAGAACTGTTTCGTCACCTAAAGACTGAGTAAAACTTTAAAAATGCATTAGAAAATGTCATTGTTCAGAGTTAACAAGGTTGTGCATATTCCAATGATCCAACCAGTTTGCATCATAATGCGTAAGGGTGCTTTCACACCTGTAGTTCGGTTCATTTGGTCCGGACCAAGGTGAATAAATTATACATTGCTCCACTTTAGTTCTGGTCTGGTTCCTGTTCACACTGACTTGTTACAAACGAACCAGAGGAGTAAACATGAAGTTATACTGACTGACAGACTGGTAACTCATTGATTGGACTGTTTTGGCGATTGTCATCCTGGATCACCAGGACCCATGTGGGGAAATCAAATTCTGGTGAGTGACAGATGTTTATGCAGCACTTTAATGCTTCTGATGTGTATATTTATGTTCTTTGATTAATAACTAATTATAAGCATCATTAGTATTATTAGACTGCTAATCGACCGCATGTTAAGATGAATAATAACTAACCGGTAGGCACAGGACAAAAAGGAGGCGTCTTGTACAGTAATGATTCAGGGTTTATTACTGTGGGATTGCTGTCACACACTTTTTAATGGACTTAATGAACTGACAAAGTACACGGAGTCGGACACAAGCACAGGAATTTTAACAGCTTTTGACCTATTAATCAGGGGAAATGCCCCCTCTGACGTGCATACATGTTACCATGGTTACCAAATAATATATATACATGGCCTCACACAGGTCAATAAATTCGCTTCCTGAACAGAACAGATTTCACGATCGCAGATGGATTTATTAGTAGTTTAGCTTTTGAATGCTAAAATCACATATCTGCTATGATAGAATCCTGTGGTTGGTTCATTCGCTTTCACGCCACAAACAAACCGCACCAGAGTCCGCTTGGAAGCGGACCGAGATCCACCTTTTCAAGCGGTCTCGGTTTTGGTGTTTGGTCCACACCAGGGTTCGATTGACAGCTTTTACACCAGCCCAAATTAACCGTACTAACCGGGCGAACAAACCTGAGTTCCTTTTAACCGAACCAAACAGGTTAGGTGTGAAAGCACCCTAAGTTGTACTCTCCACACTCCACAGAGTCAAATAACCAACCAAAGCAAAGCTCCATCAGCTGGGTTTCCCATGCAGATTTCTTTACCTGGAAACTACCAGCTTTACTGTGGCATACTTTCAAAAGTCTGCTTCTATCATTGGTTGAATTGGACATTCAGATTCATGCAAATGTGATAACATTTGACATTAAATTTGCATGGTTTTCGCTCAGCAGACATTTATTAATTTTCTTATTTTTAAACAAATAACACTCTTTACCTAAGTCCAACTGTTGCTGTCCTGTCTAGCATTCAACACTGGCCCATTTATTTATAACGGCAAACAAACAACTGCGCATGAGATGTTGCGCTATAATCTTATTACTAGAAAAAAAAAAATTTCCAGCCAAAAATCAAGAATTCTCACTGGCTTTTGTTCTTCTCACTCCATGGAGAAAAAAAAATATTATTATCAATTATTAGCTCCAAGATAGCAGCCAGAAGCTGCATGTTAACAATACTGTCTTTTGTAAAATACAGCCCGTCTTACTACTGCACATCACATCCAGGTCAATACATTTAAGTCCACATCATATGGGAATCTGACACAGTTGATAACTGATTATCAGTCATAGTTTGCTTAAGGTTTTATGTATTTCATCAAAATTGACCCACGACCATATTCATCATTCATTTTTAAATATGTTAATGGTCATTAATATATTTTTAGAACATTCCTGAGTGCAAAATTGAACATTATGCATAAAGACTTTTGGTTCTAGGTCTGAGTATTTTGTTTTTCTGGCCAAAATGAAAGTGATGTCCTTGAGCAGCACACTGAAGGCTTCCAGCTCCAGGGGAGCAGTGTGTAGCCGACCCTGCCGTTTGACCTTCCTGTTGAGGAGGCAAGCGAAAAGATGAATCTGTCCTTCGGGGATCAATAGAGAAAATAAAAAGGAAAGCGAGCAAGGCCGTCTGTGTTCAAAGCACAAAGCCCAAAGTAGCTGTAAAACACGGTGGGAGGTGTTACCATTAACACATGTTTAAACTGGCATCCTTCAGACTGGGCCTGTGCGTGCTGCATTTAATGTTCTCAGATACTCATCTCCCAGCAGTGTGTGTGTGTGTCCGTGTGTGTGTGTGTGTGTGTGTGTGTGTGTTGTTGATGACAGTCGCTGATCAGTAACCTGTATGTTGATTGCAGACTTATAGTCTGTGAGGGAGACATTAGAGTGTGTATGTGTGTTGATTGCAAGGTGTGTGTGTGTGTGTGTCTGCTGATTGCAGAGTAATGCAGATCAGATGAAGCAAGAAATCGGCTTTTTGGCTCCATCAATCATCTTTCGGTCCCTCTCCTCTCTCCCCCGTCTCTCTCAATTTCCTTCCTCTCTTGGCTCACTCATTCTCTTTGAGTTTCACTGTCTCCGTCTTTCTCTCTTTCTTTTTTCTTTCATTCTCCCATCATCGCCCTTTATCTTTCTCACACACGCTTTGCATCCTCTTTTGAATTTGCCATTGAACCATAGAATTTCACACACAACACAGTTATGCTTGACAGTTACAGGTGACATTTTCCACTTTTTATATTTCCCCAGAGAGCAAAATATCAAGGGTATACCAACACAGGTCTTCAATTTATATGCAAAGTAAAAAAAAAAAAGACAGATTGGATTCATTAAGATGACGTTTGATTAATTTCCATATTAGGTTTTGGCAAAATGTAGCTACCTGAAACAGTAAGATATAAAACAATTCAGTAACCAACTGTTTTGTTCTTAAGTTTTGTGTTGCCACTGAATGGAAAGTGTCCATTTTATTTGGTGTCATTGAAAAATTTGGGAATAAAAGTAATACATTCGTAGACTCAGTTTCACTCTGTATTTGCTCAGTGGGCACCTGCAACTACGAGAGCAATTACTGAACAGTTTGAAACTGTAGCTGAGGCAACAAACGTTGAAAGCATGAGGAACTCCCTTCACAAAATGTAAAAATGATGACACACTGCCAAACCAAGATCTCATCTCCAACATCTGTATAAAAAAGTTATTGAATATCTTTTGAAATGTTTATGAAATGTTTCCGCAGGGCTGATTCTGACAGCGGCAAACACAACAGTAAGTTCTGATATTTCATATAACGATTGTGATGGTGTCCAACTTAAAAGTCAGGCCTGGCTTAGAACCCCTTAGAAAGGGGCTTCTTCCCGAAGGGCTGAGGTTCTACCCAGAACCATTTGCATCTGAAGAACCCTTTTTTGAAGAAAGAGTTTTTCAAAGGTTCTTTGTAAGACTAAGGGTTCCATTAATAACCCCTTCATGCAAAGAACCCTTTTTGAAATGTTTTAAACTAAAACCATAGTTAGGGAAGAGAAAGATCTATGGAATAAAAGGAATATAAAAGGATTCTTGGTTGAACCCTCTGGGTGGGTTCTTGTTAGCACCCTTACACCTAATTTATACTTCTGCATAAAAGCTAGCACAGAGATGATTTGCAGAGCTCGCAGAGAGCCGCAGAGACGCGCCGTGCACCTCCTGAAAAAATTTGACTATGCATGCGGGAGGTGACATGTCTGGACAAAATACCTCACATCCGTTAAAACAACAACAACAACCTTATTAATTCAAGGCTCCTCCTCATCATCAACTCTTCCATCATTTTATTTTCCAGCCATGGAGTTGTGTTGTGCCAAACTTATATGGAACTATTGAATCACGCCTGTCCAAATAAATCAAAGACTGCCTGACGAAGGATTTCAAAACCACAGATCTATGTATAACCCTTTATGTAGGGTTCTAGGTAGAATCCTCAAAAAGGGTCATCCTATGAGGACAAGCCGAAGAACCCTATATGGTTCTAGTAAGCATCCTTTATTTTCACAAGAGTCAAACCTTTTCACTGTAGCAGCACTGCTCTACAGAAGGCCTCCAAACACACAAGGCCGTGGGAAAGAATATATAATGATTGTGCTTTTCCAAATGAATAAAGTTTTACTGAAGGTGAGTTGACAACTCACCTTCGCAGTACCCAGATCTTTCAACTGGATTCATTAGGTATTCACTGCAAGTTAAAGATGGGATTGCCTTTCAGTATTTGGTGTGTAGGCAAAAATAGAGATTCATCTGGAAGTCCGTACAAGTCACTTCCTGGATTGTCTTGTCAGTATTCAGTATGAGTCAGTAAGGGATTCCTTTGTATTCATCCAGAGTTATTTAAATGGAATTAGTAATTTGCTGTGGTCTAAATCGATAGAGAGAAAGAGAGAGGGTCAAACAGAGAATCAGTGAGAGACTGAGAGAGAAATGTGTGTGTGAGGGTGGGTAAAGGAATCAAACAACACAAATCCGAAGACAAACACACACCTGCAGATACTCATGCTAACAGACAAACACATCCATCAGGTGCCACATGAAGAGGAAACAGGTGTTCTCCTCGACAGATTGTATAATCCCATTATCTTGCTCTGATGGGATTATATGATTTGATTTAAATGACTTGTTGATCTTAAATACATGCTGCTTCTTGTGTTGGTGTAACTGTTCTCTTGTTGATTGCTAATTGCATGGTAAAATAAAATAAAAGACACTGATGCTGCATCTGCTCTGATGAAGGCTTTACGTCAAAATGCTTCAGCAGATTTGTCAGCTTGCCGTTGTAAATGAAATGACCATAAAATGATCAAGAGATGAGGTTTGATTGAAGTGGAGTGTTTTTTTTCCCCAAAAATGTCTTTTGGTGAAACAAATAAACTTAATGCCCATATGTTTAACACAGATTGTAAACCAAAGTGGACACATACAAAACAACAAAGGGTTGCAAAGAACAAACGCGTGTCAAGTATCACATCATCACATCATTACAAAGATGTAAGGCACGCAGTGTGTATCATGGTGGCAAAATGCCTCCATAAAAAAACATATAAAAACACGCCTACATTTACTTCTATGAATATTTTTACACAATAAAAGTTTAGTCATGTGGATTTTCCTGAACAAAACATGGAGAAATTAGTTTGAGCAATTATTGTTTGCAATCAATCTCTCAATGCCTAAAAATTGGTCCCCATAAAGGTTGAAGTACAAGAGCACACACACACGCACACACACGCACACGCACGCACGCACGCACGCACGCACGCACGCACGCACGCACGCACACACACACACATACAAACACACCGTTGTGTTTCCATCACTTTAGAGGACATTACACTGACTTACCCTAACCCTAACCCTAACCCTAACCCTAACCTTAACCTAACCTTTCCCTAACCTTAAGCAAAGTCTTCACCCTAAAATGTAATGATTACATTACGGGGACTTGCATTTTGTCCCCAAAAGGAAGGCGAGTCCCCACAATGTGACCGTGCAAACAGATTTATGTCCCCACAACATGAGTAAAACAAACACACACACACACACACACACACACACACACACACACACGCACACACGGAGACACACACAGGAGAGATAAGGATGGTGTAATGGAAGATAAACAAAGAGGGAGAGCAGGGGGAATAATTAGAAACATGACTGTTTGGTATTTGTGATGATGATATGATGATATATGAGTCCTTCTGCCCGCCGGCCCTTCCAGAAAGTTCTCAGAGGTCATTCTGGATCATCCTAGAACATTCCTCTGCGTTCTGATGGGAATCCCAGATCTGCCAGTGTAGCTGTCAATTATATCCAGATTTTCAACTTTACTGGGGCCTCAATGCCACATCAATACTGCAATACCATCCCTTCATCTATCTCTGTCTCGCTCCCTCCGTCCCTCTCCCCTGTCCCTCCTCCCTTCTTTCCACACTGGCATAATAGCAACAACAATGCCAGGGTGCCACCACATCAAGCACCAACGAGAGAGAGAGAGAGAGAGAGAGTCAGAGGGCCAGACAGACAGAGTGAGAGAGAGAGAGAGGGACAGAATTACAGTGCGGGTCGAAATGTGATTGTGCATCAAAGCAAAACTGAGGGGAAAAACTTCCTCTTAAACTGATTATATATCCATGAGAAGAAAAACCACAATGTCTCTCTCTCCCTCGATGTGTTACTCTCTCTCTCTGTGTCTTTGTCTGTCTCATGGTGCCAACTGTCTACACGCTACCAGTGTCTACTTTTACACATTGCTATCAAAGCCATTTCTGCGGGATCAGATCCAGCTTTCCATACGCTTTTTCACTTGTACTTTTCTTTGTTCGACAGCCCTTTTCAGTCACTCTGCACATACTGACAACACACCGTAAACCAATGACGAGGCTCCGATTTCACATTTCAAGTGGGACGATTCGCCGTTTTAAAGGGTTAATTCACCCTAAGCCAGACTTGACATGTTTTCCTCTTGATCTCTGACAACTTTTTCCATATTTGTGGACATCACCAGTGTCAGTTTTGGAGGATAAGGACATATTTTCCTCATTAGAACTGTTGGCACAACAGCTTCATGGAAAAGCTCAAACAGCCTTTTTTTTGTTTTATCCACAAAGTTGATCTTCTTTTTATTTCCAATGGAACAGCTCTCACTCTTGGCGATGTTCACAGATAATGTTTGAGCTAATGTTGAGGAATGAGGCATGGTGACTGGCTTTCACTTCACACTTTGATGGTTAATTTAAAATGTTTTATTTCATTTTGATGCAGTCTCTTGTTACAATTTATGTGAGATACAAACATAATTTAATGTGAGAAGAAAAAGAGAGCTCAATGACCAATTTATTGCAACAATATTTAGTCTCTGCTGCTTATTGATTACTGGAATAACACACACAAACTTGCACAGCATAAGCAGATTTAAAAACTGCAATGTGATACGCAGCATCAAATATGGATAATTTGTCCATAGACTATTACAAAAATGCTTATAGACAGTGCAGTCCTATCAGGTAGTTAGTAATCAATATCATCATTCTGACTTCTTTTTGAAGGTTTAACTGAAACATCAATTCAAATAATTGTTATAATGTTAAATTACATGATTACATGATTTACTTGTCGTTAGAAGTACTACTCACGCTGTGAAAACAGTTGTATAATGCCGTCAGTGGCAAGTATGAGAAAATAACACTATTGATGTCCTTGCTTTTATCTACAAAGGGTCTGACAAAAAGATGCCACTGGGTGCATTATGGGAAATGTAGGATCCAGTGTTTTTGGGGCTCGACCCAGATGAGGGACTAAAACTAATTTGCACTCATTTTGTCCATTTGTTTTTTTTTTGTCTCTTGTGAGTCCACCACCTTTAATGAAGTGCAAAATAAACTAGAGGATGCAATTTCAGTGGGATAAACTGCATTTCTGGCTTTGTATGAAGGAGCAGCTGAAGGAGTATGAAGAGTTGGAATAGTAATGAAGGGATAAAGGGGGCAAAATTGTGTGTAAGCAATGAAAGGTGTTGAAATGAGAGTTTTAGTGTGAGGACGTAAATGAGCTTAAGTGTACAGGGAAGGATTTGAGGTGTCATTCAAGTGTTTTAGTTGGAACAAGAGTAACTCATCATCGCGAGAGAGAGTGGACTGAATAAATTATGTGTTTGTGGTGTCAAGAATGTGGGAAATAGAGCCTTTTTCTGTTTTGCTCCTGAAGTTTTGGGTCTCTCTTAAAGAGGACCTATTATGCTTTTGTGCTTTTTCCCTTTCCTTCAGTGAGTTATATGGTTTTTCGTGCATGCAAAAGGTCTGCAAAGTTACAAAGCCCAATGTCCACGCCAAAAGGAGTTACTTCCCCCCACAGAAACACTGCTCCTGAACTGCCTGAAAACACCTTGATTGAAGTCCTACCTTTTCTTCCATAATGTGGTGATGTCACCAAGTAACACATTTGCATAATACCTGCCTAGCAGCTAGTTATAATATAATAATATAATTAAGTACATAGCCTACTTTAATGAAGACTATGTACAGTGTCTGTGCACACAATCGTGTAGATACATCAAGGCTTAAACTAAAAGTTAATTAGTCAAAGACACAACTTTATCCCACCATCACCCACTGTAAACTGCACTGTACAAATGATGAAATCACGGTTCATGTAAAAACACACCAGCACATGCACACACACACATGTGCACACCCTGAAGCAGCGTCCTTGACTGTGAGTACTGCTGTAAATTCACCAAAGCGTTTGTACATCAAGACATTTGAGACACGACGTTTCCTGGTAAATCACAGTTTTTACGAACAACCAGCGAGGCTACCAATCAGATATCTCGGTGGACGACAGGTTGATATGGGACCGGCGTCCCACAGGACTAGAGGGTCCCTGGAGTCAGTGATAAGAATTAGATCAGATGTTGTTCAGTTGTTCAACTCAGCTGCAGCTGTGATGTTCAGCAAATCACCCCCCCCCTCTTCCCCCCCAACAGCCAGTAAATACATCACACATGCTTTATTACGGTTGCCTTCAATTCTTTTAAATACTCGTCTCAGTTGTTTCTTGTAAGCCCTCTGCTGATCTAATTCACTGATCTAATCTGGTTTAATAAAATACACATTTGATGACATGATAATAGATTCACTCACACACAAACAGGCACACACAGTCATATATGTACTGCAGTGTTAAATGGCTAAACTGTGACCTAATTTTGGTGATTATCAATGATTAAGGCCTAAAACGTTGAACAAAGTGAGTTTAGACAAATTCACCCTCCACTAAACAGCATTTGTTACAACAATAATGTTCAGACAACAGCACAAATGCGGAGAAAAAAGAAGAAGGGATGGAGTCATGGGAAAAAAAGAGGAAAGAATAGCATGCAAAAATACAACAATAAGTGGGTTTAGCCTATGACATGTGGACAAGCCTGAAAAAACAGATTTCCTCCATAAAAACAAACATCGTACATATCTGCACGTTCACAAGCCAGAGACTCACAAAGTTGTGTCTGTTTTACACAGATACAGACGCACACAAAGACATATTTTTGTCCATAAACCGCGCTCATCCATCATCTTAGCTAATGTCACATGGGTAAACTGTCTATGACGACACATGATGTTAATCTATCATTCCTCCCCAGTGTGCGTGTGTGTGTAGTCTTCTTTATTCCCTCCTCATTTCTTTTCCATCCATCTCTCTCCTCGCTGTGTCTTTCTATTTTTATGACATCATTGTTTTTATAAATGTGTGTGTGTTAAAGCGAGATAGGCTGAGTTTGATTGATGCGTGTTTGTACTTGTCCGTGTCTTCATTTCTTTGCTGGCATGTTTGTGTTCACATGTAATGTACATGAAAACTTCCTGTTTTTATTTAAAAACCCTGTATTGTAATTTTATGCATAATAGGGGTGGGAAAAAACGATTCACCTATGTATCGTGATTTTCTTTACGATTTCGAAAATCTATTTTTTAATGCCCGAATCAATATATTTGCTTCATTTGAGTCTATGTGGAGGTAGAAGGAAATTACTGCTTTTAATGTTGTAGACTGAGTCACGTGACGTCATATCCGTTCCGTATCTGTCACCAAAACAAACTGCAGAAAGTAGAAAACGTTGGAGGGTCTGCATGGATACGACCTGCACCCTCACATTTATAATCCAAAGTGGTAAACACTACACATCCAGTAAAGTATGGAAACACTTTGGGTTTCACACATTGCAGGAAAAGAAGAGATAGACATCATGGCTAAAGCTGCATGCTAACTCTGTCATGGACAGGAAACGTTATCGTCGTAACGTGCGGTCAAGCCGGCCGTCACTTTCATCTCCGTGGTCAAATCAGCCGACGCTACAACTGTAGAGCACCCATATTCTGATATTTATGTTAAATATATAACGGCCCCGATGGAGCTTACCATGGATGTATAAAGAGAACGGAGCTAACGGTAAGAGCTAGCGACGGACTTGGCGAATTTAGCTGTGTAGTATACACATGTGACTACGTCCTGTTTTCAAAATAAGGTGTTAACAAAGGGAACTGTATATACAAAATACATTCATTGATTGGATTATATTCACCAGAAGTATAAAACATTACATGTCCATTATAAATTTAAAAGAAAAATACCGCTAATTTGTGAGGGAAATAATGCCTGACAGTGACTGATATATTTGACTTCAGGACATATCTGACAACATACATCATTCTATTAGTATCAACTCTATTTCTATTTATTACTACCTGTTAATTTGTGTTGCTTTTTAGGTCTTTGTTAAGCACTTTGTAACTTGTTTTTGAAAAGTGCTATATAAATAAAGTTAATATTATTATTATTACATGCTGAAAATCAAACATTTTAACTGTATCGATTTAGATATTTTCCTAAGTGCATGTCCCTAGAAGTGTATGATTCAACGTTTTTCAGTGTTTAAAAATCGCAACACTTAAAAATTGCAATACATATCAATTCCGCACCCAAGTATCATGATAGTATCAAATCAAGAGATAGGTGTATCGTCCCAACGTGTAACATGGTTGGTTTTAAAAAAACAATTCCAAAATTACAACAGTTTGATAACCAGGAAAATAGTCTGTCTGTTAACAGCAGGCTTGTATTCAGGAGCAAACAAATAAATATATATAATACATAAAAGAAAAGGTGGAATACAATACATAATTCATGCAAAACGAGCAGACAACAGTGTCTGAAGGACAACATATGCATGCAATTCTATCTGATTTTGCCTTTGCACATCCCTGGCCGAGAGCAATGACTCTTGAATTGTTTACCTTTACGACAATAGCACTGCTGTTTGCCTCGTCGACAGAGTTGTGCTGTTGAAAGCATTTTGTTTGAGCTATCTTCACTCTGTTCTTTCCCTGTGTGTGTCCCCCTATATTTATCTTTTCAGCGTGTTAAAAAGACTCTTGTCTTTTACCACTTCATACACAACATAAATAAATGCCACTAAAATGGAAAATTACATTGAGACGGATCTGCTTTGATTAAATCGAGGTTAATGAAATATAACGTTGCCTGCTAATATGCATCCATCCAATTCCCTGTGTATCTCTTCATTTGCCTTCTGTTGTTACAAAATGATTACGACCTTGGCTGACAACATTTTGACACTTTAACAGGATTCTTCATTGTAATAATAATGAGAATTGCCTCACAATGGAGATGCAGAGTTTTGGAAATTACAGCCTCGGTTTTTGATGTGAACAAAAACATTTCTCACGTCTTTTTTAAGTGCCTTGCACTGTGCGTCAGGGTGTTTTTTTTTCTCTGACTAAACCATATTTGACTCATTCAGAAAGCCTGCTATTCATGTCATTCTCGCCAGACAAATCTATAATAAACAGGCTTTTTTCCTGCCAGTCTTTCTCTCTCTCTCACCGTCTCCGTTCCTTATCTCTCTCACCCGTTGTGTAGTTGTAATCATACGTTATTTAAATGCTTTTTAACAACAGTGTTTAGAGAACATCATGGGGTAAAAATGCATTTCAGAAAAAAGCTAATTTTTACACACAAGGTGAGCTTGTGCCCATGCAGTGTGTATATATAGCATTCCTCACTCTTAACTTTCTCTCTCATCGCTCTTCCTTTTCTCTCCTTCTGTCAACCCACCCAAATGCTATCATCCTCCATATTGTTCAGAGGCGGTGACACTGATATGCATACTGGATTTGTTGTGTGTGAATGTGTGTGTGAAAGAGAGAAAGAGAGAAAAGGAGGATGATGATGATGAATAAGACTCAGGAGAGGAGGGAGAGAATTACCTCTGAGCATGAGGGAGCGACATATAGATGAAGAGAAAGGCAGAGAGAAAGAGACATTGAAGTGGGGAGAGAAGGAGTGATAACGCGAATCGAGGCGAGCGAGAGGGAAAAATTAAATAAAAAGGGATTGAAAGGGGAGGCAAAAACCGAGAGGGACGAGGGTGAGGGAGACAAGAGAGAGAGAGAGAGAAAGAAGAAAAGTACTCCAGTCCGAGGTGGGAGCACGTTTCACGATTCCCATGTTGTTTCGAAAAGTGAGAGAGAAGGACGGAAAGAGAGATGGATCGGCTATAATCGCATCTTCTGTGGCGTGTGCACGTTTCATGAATCCCATGTTGCTTTTTGGGCTCTGGGCAACAAATTGAGGGTAAAACTAGCAGCAGAGATGAGGAATGAAAAAATTAAGATAATATTCAGAGCCCGTTCCCCATGGAAACCTATTCTGATTCACAGCATATGCAAGTGGAGAGGAGGACGGTGAGTGAGTGAGTGAGACACTGGAGAGGAGTGAGGCGTGGATGGATGGAGAGGAAGAAAGATGAGGAGGGTAGGAGGCAAGAGACGTAGATAATGTGGGGTGAGGAGAATAAAAAGGTAGAGGAAAAAAAGTGGAGAGAAGGACAATCAATATGAGGAGTGAAGTTGGTGCAGAACAAAACAAGCACAGCAGTGCATATTAGATTTCACCTGTAGCAAAGTCTGAATGATTCCTCCCAAAAACATTACACAGATAAGGTCGGTAACATAATGACTGATCACCTGGTGAGTCCACTGGAATGTTTCAACTCTCTACCGTACTGTAATTACCAGCTTGTTGGCGTCCTAATCACGATCCCTCCCAACGCGAGATTCGGCGCGAGCTCATATGGGCTGAATTCTCTCTTGTATCCAAATAAAATGGGTGAAATGTTTGCCAAGAGGGAAACAAAATGTCTGCCTTAAAAAAAATGGATCCAGATGGAGTTGTGACATCAAAGCCAATATGGTGAGGGACAAGATTTCCAACTTAAGGGGCTTGTGGGGAGGCCGGCCAGGTCTGCATTAGACCATAAAGAGTCCCGACGGTCTTGTGTCGCCTCATAAATGATTCATGTGCAGGAGGCAGGTCAGGTTGGGCTGTATTCAGTCAGCCCTCGCACCAAAACTTTCAGCACATATTGAATTCTTTCACGTAATTGTATACACTGCTTAGGTTTGTTTGAGTATTGAGTAACGCCAAAAGTTCTGCTGTTTAGCTACGACAATAACAGTTTAGATAACTAACACCAACACATAGATTAATTTGACTGTATGAGAGAGGTAAAAGTTTTATCTTCTTCACAAGCTTTCATTCACGCCTTTCCCTGACCTATACGGATCGATTCTCTCTCACCCACATTATTCAATAGTCCAACTGATCAGGGATCAGGTAAACAACACAGCAAGCTCAATGCACCTTCTTCATCTGTTGAAATCTGATTTTTCCTGTTATTTTATTGAGAATGATGTTTAATTTCTGAGTCATTTCCATGCAAATTATTAAGTTAGGCTAAGATAATTTACACCATAAAACACCACAATCACATACTAACACAATCTCTGTATTGAATGATGATTAGGGCTGTCAATCAATTAAAATATTTGATTTATTATTCTTATCAACATGGGAGTGGATAAATATGTTTGCTTCATGCAAATGTTTGTATATATTTATTATTGGAAATCAATTAAATACACAAAACTATGACAAATATTGTCCAGAAACCCTCACAGGTACTGCGTTTAGCATAAAAAATATCCTCCAATCATAACATGGCAAACTGCAGCCCAACAGGTAACAACAGCTGTCAGTGTGTCAGTGTGCTGACTTGACTATGACTTGCCCCAAACTGCATGTGATTCTCATAAAGTGGGTACCCATAGAACCCATTTTCATTCACATATCTTGAGGTAAGAGGTCAAGGGACCCCTTTGAAAATGGCCATGCCAGTTTTTCCACGTCAAAATTTTGCCTAAGTTTGGAGCGTTATTTAACCTCCTTCGTGACAAGCTAGTATGACATGGTTAGTACCAATCGATTCCTTAGGTTTTCTAGTTTCACATGATGCCAGTATCATCACTCTCACATTATTATTGCGTTAACTTTGACAGCCCTAATGATGATCTATTTTAAAAACTGAATATTGGATCCACACAGTAGTGTAGAGCAAGTCAGGCCAAACTGGAAACGAGAAGAAAAAGGCTCAAGCTTTCAAATTTAATTGAAATAAGAAGGAACACTCGGTCGCCACCAGCTTCGCCCCAAAGAAGGTAGTGATGTAGGGATAAAACGAGGGACACCAACTTGGAATAAACAAACTCAATGATGAAGTTCAGATGCCACCACACACCAGATCTCTAGAAGCTTTTCTTTTTTCCTGTATAAGATGAGAGCTTTTGGGAGCGAATGATGCATTTCGCTTTCGGCTTCTGGTTTTGCTCAACCAGAAATAAAGAAAAAATAAATAAAGAGTAACTTCTTGAGATCTGGTGACAAGGTGAAATCTGAACATCTACAACAATTGTTTATCCTGCGCTCTTCCTGTAACCTATTAAATTAGTTTCAGTTGTGCGGGAGTAAATAAACTCTTTAAACTCAGAGGAGAGTTTGTCCATCTGCCTGTGTGAACCGCAAGCAAAACTGCTTCTAAGGGATGGGAACTCCTCTAGACTCCCACCATGACTAGAAATAACGGTGGTCGTCATGTTACGCATAATGTTTGCAATCAACACAGAAGCGAGAGTGCAACCTGTACAAACTTTGCTTTTTGAAGTAGCCCAGCCAAAATCTCAGAGTTGGTTCTGCTCTGACCTTTAGTCCTGTGTGTCCATCCATGAGTGACATCAGCCATCACAGAACTGCTGGCTCATGAGAGGATCCAAGAACTGCTGAGTCATCACATTATGTGGACCATTTGCTGCTAACAATATTCTTTATAGCCCAATTATGACTTTGCATTTTCTATTCTCCTCCCCCCCCTCTCTGTTTCCTTCTCCTCCTCTCTCTCTCTCTCTCTCAAGCATAATGACTGCTTCTCTGTTCGTTCTTCCTCTACATAAGAATTATATTATTAATCTGCAGTGACAATAACGAGGATTTATGTCAAGCATGGTTGGTCATGCCTGATATTTTAGTTGATATACTGACGCTTTTGGCCTCTCATCGACCTACAGGTGACAGACACACACAAAAGGTATATATTATTGTGCAAATGTGCTAAAGTGCACAAAGGTACATGAACTGCAAAGGTATAGTATATATTAAGGGCGTAAGAAAATATTGATACACTTGAGTTTCGCGACATTATGTTTTGTGATACTGTATTGATTCTCAAAAACATTGATCGATTTTGAATTACTAGTTTACATGCAAAGATTCATGGCAGACAGTGGGCTCGGACTGCAAAAAAGTAGTGCTATGATGTTACAGGGACTGTGATAAATGTAAATACAGATCCCACTGTTCAGATTGCATAAAAAAGTAGATTTTATGCATATGGTGGTGTGTTCTTTACGCTTTGATAATTTTCCTATAATTACATTTTAAAAAATCGCAATATATCGCATCGCTTACAGTATCGAAATATATTGAATAGTAACCCCTGTATCATGTATATCATATCGCCAGATTCTTGCCAATACTTACACAGCCCTAATATATAAGCTAATACTTTCACCTAAAAAATATGTTCATATATAACTGATTTGCTGAAGCAAAAAAGTGCAGCTCTTCAGTGTCAACATATTTTATTTATTTTCTCTACAGTAGTTGCTCCTGGCAATAAAGCATGATGAATGTCCACGGTTATGTTTGGACAACACTTTTTTGTGCCCTCGTCCATCACCCATCCTATCTATGTGCGGATGCCCCATTGGCTAATATGTATGTATATGTATATGATTGGTTGTCTTCAGAGTTTTGACCTCTTCAGACTTTCTCTCTTCTCCATGCACCTCTGAAGTGGGTGAAGTTGTGCCAGGAAACCCTGCTCTGCCTCTTGATACCTCTGACAGCTTCAGTTATCATATTGGATTTTCTCTATTAAATGAATGTTTGTCTGTCTGTGTGTGTGTCAGTGTAAAGCGCAGATATTGGATCCGTCCTCTTTATCAGCAGACACAGAGGAGGTCTGAGTAAAGATGACTTTATTCATTCTGTAACATAACAACATTATCTTGTTATTGCCGTAATATAGTTACTGAGAGAAAGAGAGAGAGAGAGAGAGAGAGAACAAGAGTGGATATAAAAGCTTTGTGGCTTGCTGGTTTAAAGATCAGACCATATGCATGTGACACATTTGCATCAGGACTTTTGTCACATGTCCTCTTGTCTCGTATCTTTCCGTCTGTCTTCTGTAAACAGTAATAATTAACGTCTTTTCATGAAGGAACATTTTGATCTCATTACATCTGTGTCTGGCACAAATCTGCTGCCTCTGTTGACTCAGTTTTGATTTCCCGTGACCACACAGAGTCTTTACTCTATCATGTCTAGACAAAAAAGCACGTTTGTCCTCACCACTGTGTGGAGGGTTGGTAAATATGGCAACATCCCTCAGACCAGAACCGTTTCTGGGCTGAGACTGTTTCAATAAATGAGCAGAATGTCTCCTCCTCAACAAATCGTGTCTCAACCCTGTAACCTGGGGGTTAACTCTTATGGTTACATTACAAGGCAACTGAAAAACTCTGGTCCTAAATTAGCGATATATCATTTCAATGAACACCATATTTTTTTCCAGTGGGGAACTTGAGAGCTTGGAGGATAAAGCAATTGAAAAAAAATAGAGTGCCTGTTGTACATTTAAGAGATAATGAATTATGAACTGTAGGTGATAAATATTTACAATTGTGAAATTGTAGGAAAAGTACTGAATAATTCAAAACTTCTGCCATTTTCTGCCAAAATAAAGACACCTACCTGTTGTAGGTAACTGTTTTTCATTATTTAATTATCTTAACTCTTAGAACGTGTGAATCATGAAGTCAAAATCCTCAAGCTATACTTCCTCCTTTGGGGTCACCAGATTTTACCCGATTAAAAAGA
>CAKAKR010064321.1:124260-141760 GCA_916700685.1 Adelosebastes latens
GAGGCACCAATACAAATGGGAAAAAAAAGCCATTTTCTGATGGCCCTTTGTGAACGTGTCCCATTAGCAGCGGAAACCCAATATTCCAGCCTTTCCCCCTTTCTCTGGGGGGTTAAGAGGTTCACAGAAAGAAAGGCATGATTGGAGAATAGAGACATGAGGAGAGAGACAACTAGAAAAAGGGCGAGGTTTCAAATATGTAGAAATTCTGGAGATGAAAACAGCTGAGTGCTACCTCACTTTACATTATATAGGTGGTTTATGCATTTGACACAAATCATAATCAAGTAAAATAAATGCAGCAGCTATCAATGTGCTTGAATACACTGTATATACTCTACTGACTGAATACATTATGTGTTTGTGGTGTTAAAAAAGTAGGAAATAGCTTTTTTCTGTTTTGCTCCTGAATATTCTGGTTTCTCTTAAAGAGGACCTATTATGCTTTGGTGCTTTTTCCCCCTTTCCTTTAGTGTGTTATATCGTTTTTTTTGTGCATGTAAAAGGTCTGCAAAGTTACAAAACCTAAAGTCCAGGCCAAGGGCAGTTACTCTCCTCCACAGAAACACTGCTCCTGAAACGCCTGAAACGCCTCACTTGAAGTCCTTCCTTTTCTTCCGTAACGTGATGATGTCACCAAGTAACACATTTACATAATACCTTACTAGCGGCTATAGTTTGAGACACCCTCAAACAAAGCTAGTTAGAGTGGAGCGGAGTCTGAAGAGTTTGGTTCAGTTGACCAATCACAACAAAGTCGGCCAGCTGACCAATCAGAGCAGACTGGGGGCGGAGTTAAAACAGAGTGTTTCAGTCAGAGAGTGAAAAGAGGTGCTGCCGCTACGAGAAAACCACCTCTATCCCTCTAAAAAAAGAGGGCGGAATGGTAAGTGGTTAAATAGTTGGTAAACGCCCCAGTAAAATCAGTAAGCATTAAATTATTATTTTTCAAAACGTCCACTTTTTGAGTTAGTAAATTACATGCTCACCACACCCTGAACTACAAGGCAACAACACTTTGAATGCCTTTTTTTTAACTTGTGAAGAGGGCGTTTTCAAGCTAAAACAGGGTGTTATGTTGCTCTTTATAAATATTAAATCGTAAACATGAAATTCCTTTCCTTGAGAGGAACAATTCAAAAGTCCAGAAGAATGCAACAGCTTGAAAACATTACGAAATCAATGGCTAGATTAATTAAACAAACCGAATGGCTTTATAAACACTTTGAGAAAACCTTTTTATGTATTTAGATGTAAAACTTCACTTTCATATACAGTCATTAAAGAGCGTTGCATTAACTCAAAAAGTGAAAGATTTTCTTTTATAAAAACAACTTTTTGTGTATATGAACACTGCATCTGAGAACATCAGTGAATTTATATTCATAATTAGTCTGAGTGCTTTTAGGCTGCTAATGGATTCTCAATGGAAGTTTCTCTAAGTGCAGCAAAGAGCAGAATCCTAATGTCTGTGTTTGCGATGTGTGTGTGTGTGCGTGTGTCTGTGTGTGTGTCTGGCCACACACACACACACACAACTGTAACTGGAGAGCAGAAAGTATTGAACAACGGGGAGTGGGAGAAACAGAGAGATGCCCTAATTGCAGCTGTTCATCCTAAATGACTAGAACATCCTAATCACTTATCACTAATTACACTTGTGTCTGTCTGTCTTTCTGACTGACTAGCTGGCTGTTTGTTTGGCTGGTGGGCTGAATGGGTAATTCACTGTTTGGCTCGCTGGCAAACATGTTTGGCTGGTTGTTTCTCCGGCTGACTGACCACTTGGCTGGATGACTGATTGACTGGATGCATAATTTGATGGCTGACTAGCTGGCTTACAGCCTAGTTGATTGACTGGGTAACTGACTTAGTGACTATTTATAGAGTACAAAGGTGAATCTCAACTTGCACTGGCCCCGACTCTGTATGTAGTAATACCTGACTCTCCAGGAAGAGAGACTGAATCACCGGGCAAACGGTCTCGCTCTGACAACTGAATGGATGGATGTGAACGGTGTAATGGGTGTAGCTCTGCAATAATAAGTAGAAATGCAATGGGAAAATGGAAATGGGAGATTTGATTACCTGCTGTGGCAGCGCAAGTGAGAGTGGCATAATGTGCATTATCAATAACGTCAGAGAGCCCAACAGCAATAACAATGAGGTAATGTAGGTTAGGAAGTAGGTTAAAAGATGTAATTAGTGCAAATGGAAAGAACACTAATACATATTAATTGCTGCAGACTGTTGATGTGGGGAACAGCTGGAGACAATGCCCACATAACCCTCCGTCTACAATCTAATCTAAAGTAGATTACAGTAAATCGGCCCTAAAGTGAGTTTACACTAAAGTATCATGCTCCTGTTTGTCTGTGGTCCTACCAGACACAACTTGGCGAACAGTCGGGTACAGTTTTTCACCACATTCCCAAATAACCTACACTGATAATTTCCATTTGAATGACTGAAAAAATCAAAGATGTGGGCAGTGATTAAGAGGTCTTCAATCAGAGTACAAATAACCTGGTAAAATACCCCAATTCAGCCAGCAACATACATACACCGTGAGTTTGTAGGATGTTAGTGTAATCATTAATAATGTACAGCACAAGTCTTATATTAGACCAAAATGTGCCATCAAGCTGTTCAATTTGTAACTGATGACTTGATACATTTGCATATTTCCACAAATATGTTATATATAATATGTCATTATATATCAAGTTAAACCAGAAGTAGGCAGAATATTTTTGGCATCATTGGGCAAAAATTCCATAATAACCTTTCAGCATATTGTAATTCAAGTGTTCTGAGAGAAAAACAGACTTCTGCACCTCCTCATGGCTCTGTTTTCAGGCTTTAAAAAATCTAGTCTGTGATGGGAGACTTTGGCCAATCACAGGTCATTTCAGAGAGAGAGAGAGAGCGTTCCTATCGAGCGTTCCAATTGGCTGTGCTCCGGCTGGTGGGCGGTGCTTGCTAAACAGTGCACTACAAGATGTTTCTGAAAACATTTGAGGAAGAAATAGGCCTTACAGTAACAGATTATTGATTCATGTTTGATCAGCGCTGCCTAGTTTGATCGTTTGATCGGAGTTCATGAGTGATTGACAGCTGCTAAGAGACGGCAAGGCTCCAGCTCGGCTCTGATTGGTTGTTTTTCTCCGGTCTGTGAAATCTTGCAGATGCCATTAGGAGCATCGGAGGACACCGGAGGACACAGACTCACATGATTTTTTTCAGATTATCTGTCTAATGCACTACTGTCAGGATATAGTGACCGTTTTATAAAAATAACTTTTTTTAATCATATTTGCTGCAATTCCATGCACTGCAGCTTTACGTTAGATTAAGGATTGTTTACGGTTTGTGATAAAAGAGGTAACTCACACCAGCCTGGTCGCACGAAAAGGCGTGTGAATGACACGATAATGCGCAAGGCTTAAGTGTGTAATGATGATGATGATAAGTGGTTTTGTTGCCCCCTGCTGGTAGGCTACTGCACCTTCATACACAAGTGTAATATTCACACCTCGATGTGGCAAAACCAAGCTCCCATAAGTGCGCCGGGCTTTGAAGCAAATTTTACATAGTGGCCAAATGGTGGTACTACAACTTCTTTGTCAGTCACGTGATGCCATTGGGCCGAAAAATACTTTTCCTCATAGACTTACATCGGGAAAGAGATATCTGTAACTCAGCGGATAATTTTTTTTTTGTAAATCAATTTACCAGTATGAACCCTTGAATAGCCCTTATTTAAATCATTAGCTCCTAAAAGTTGTAAAATGCACAAATAGCAGAATCCAGAGTTATTTTCCTTCCTCCGTCCATGTGAATGAGACCCAGACGAGGCTGGACCGAGGGCTGGGAGGCGAAGTTAAAGGAAACACTACTCTGCCTGCCCCATGAGCCCAATGGCTGCGAAAGATCTACAGATGATCTGGGTACTTATCACTCGGAAGTCAAGCATTTTTTGCTTCATGCGCCACTGAGCAACTCTCATAGGAATGAACGGGGCCTTGCCTGGAAAGCTGTATCCAGATCTCTTCATACATCCATGGGCAAAAGACACTGACACGCTATCCTCCGGTGGACCAGCGGGTCTATTACACACTTGGGCGTGATACCGGGTTGCTCACACACATGCAAAGAAATTCCTTGAAAGTGTCTAACAAAAGAACTAACAGTAAAGCATGCAGGTTTACAGCAAGTAACCATACACATGCATGATGGTGCATGTGAACATGCACACATATGTATGCAAAAATCCAATCAAGCAATCGCATGCAGACACAAACACATGTGTATACCACACACACACACACACACACACACACGCACACACTGATGTTCAGGAACTCAGATTGATGCAGTGTTTGAAGAAGTCCAGATGGTGTGTGTGTTAAACAGCGCTCCCTGCAGAGACGCACACTCACACAAATATGCACACGCTAACACACCCAGTAAACAAACATTATCATATATCTTTGTTCAGCTGACTGCAAATTAGTTCCTCAAGGACTTCATTCAGATGTTTTCCAAAATTATATTTTTTCTACACTTCTTACAAGGGCCTGCAATATTTTGTTGTTGGCGTCAACACATTGTAAGTACAGGAAAAGCCTAAAATCCAATGAAAACGTATTGAATATCATAGGCCTTGCAAAGCAAACAGCACTACTGTTTAGGTTTCCTGAATCGTAAAGTTATAAAAGCAAAATAAAACAGGAAGCTGTGACCACACATGTTCACAGATGTTATATAAAAACCACGGGGATTTTACTGCAAAAAAACATACTGACCTTTTATTTTTGATTTTGCAGTGTCCACAGGCCTTACACACTATGTTTAGTGCAAGTTAATTAATTTACTAATTCAGTGAATAACTGAATGACTTATTTCTTAAATAAATTAGGTCTTTGTCTGTGCTTTGCTTACTTGGCTTAGCCACAAAAACACTTGAATGACATGTAATCCGCAAGTCATTTAGCAATAAGAGCAATAAGAACGCCATTCTTGCTTTTGCCGTGTCAGTTGTGCGCCATGTAAGTAAGTAAGTAAGTAAGACTTTATTTATATAGCACATTTCATACAAGAGTTGCAGTTCAAAGTGCTTTACATAAAATCAATAAAAAACAAACAGCAAGAGCAGTGCATGGAGTCAACAAAATCATGATAAAAGTAATAAAACATTTTAGAACAGTAGAAATAGTAAAATATAAATAGTGCAGGATAAAATTCGTAGTGCAAGTTACAGAGAAAATGCTCTGGTTAAAAGATAGGTTTTAAGATGTCTTTTGAAAATGTCTAGCGTGCTTGCTTCCCTAATATTTATGGGTAGTGCGTTCCATAATTTTGGGGCGTAGTTGACAAAGGCCGCATCACCAATCTTCTTACGACTGCTTCTGGTGACCTCTAATAGGCCTGCATCTGATGATCCCAGTGTTCTAGTTGGTGTGTAGTTTGTGAGGGAGTTAGCAATGTAGCTAGGTCCTTGTCCATTTAGGGCTTTGTATGTGAGGAGGAGGACCTTGAAGTCAATTCTGAAGGTGTAGTCTGTACTGAGTCCAATGTAAACACATCCAGGTAAGTATGCTACGTTCAGAGCTAGTGATGTAAAATTAAAAGCGAGAAGGATGGTGGGTGGATCCAACAAACACAGGACTTTAAACCAGGAGACCGGTGTTCGAGACCGGTGTTTTGTTTTGTTTTGTAAGTTACTTTAGGGATGTTTGTCATGTGTTTTGTAGTGACGTTTCTGACGTGTTGTCCGTGGCTAAGTGGTTTTGTTGCCCAAACTTAACCAAGTAGTTTTGTTGCCCAAACCTAACTAAGTGGTTTTGTTACCTAAACCGAACTAAGTGGTTTTGTTATCTAAACCTAACTAAGTAGTTTTGTTACCTAAACCTAACTAAGTGGTTTTGTTGCATAAACTTAACTAATTAGTTTTGTTGCCTAAACCTAACTAAGTAATTTTGTTGCCTAAACCTAACTAAGTGGTTTTGTTGCCTAAACCTTACTGCGGACGTTACCGTAGTTTTTTTTTGCGTGGCGTACAAATGACAAGCAAAAAGCCTAAAATGCATCCTCATGACACGCAGAATATCCTTGTAATGTGTCATTCATATGCCTTCCCATGAGATCGGGTTGAATGGTGATACCTCTCATGGAAAAGTTTACTCTAAACTTCTATCACCTCTCAACAACAACTATAAATCTCGCTTTGCTCTTCCTTTTTATCAATCAAATTAAAATTCATTCTGATAGATGCTCCCATCTACAGTAACATATGGTAAGAGCCATTTCAGCGTGGAAAAAAAGAGGAAGATGTTCAATATTTCAAGAGCTAAACATCCCTTCCAGCACAGAAAACAGAATTACATACATCGAGTGATTTATGAGCATTCCAGACTCTCTGTATAATACAAACTGGCTTTTTCTATCAAATAGGTGTTTATATACCAATTACTTGACCAATTAGAATACCTTGTACCTATTTGCTAACACAAAAATTGAACCAGGCAGATTTGGTTGGTGTAAACGGCCCTCCAGCTGTGTGGCTTTCTGAATATGCAGACCGCGTGTTGGACTCCCGCTGAGAAACTCCGTCTGCGTGTGGTATGCTTAACTAGTTCACCCTCATTTGCAACTCATTTTTCTAATTTAGTGAGTTTTAAAGTACACACCGGCCAGTCATAAATTATGGGGGTAGAGAGCTTGGTTTCCAAGTCGGGACGTAGAGCAAATTAATAACAAAGATGACCCAGAGGTGTCTCAGTTCCTTGACATGTGGCAATTAAAATCGATCTAATGAGAGCACAGGATTTTAATAAACATATTAGTTTGTCCGGCTATGTGATCAGAGTTTTACTGATGCATGAGTGGTAGTGAAAGTTGTGTGTGTGCTTATGCAACACAGAATAATTACAGCCCTTTCATCACCCACCCTGGATAAATAATACAAGAAAGAATGACAGAAAGAAATCACAGAAGTTTCAGATAAAAAAACAAACAAAAAAAACTGGAAATACATGGACGCATTAAAAGATTAAAAAGAAAAAGTGAAAGGAAAGAGTCAAACAGAATAAGCAAAGCAGGAAATCTTGTTTTACAAGAGGAAAGGAGGAGGGGAAGAGATTAAAAGCAGAATTGGCATTTTAAATCAATGCTTAGACATGCATCAGTGCAGATTGTGTGTGTTTGCATTTTAGTAATGTGTTAATCACTCGGTGTATTACTGTAGCAGTGACTCGTGTTTTAGTTGTCTGGTAGTTTTTTGGCATCAAGAAAAGCCTGACATGGGGCTTTGTTTTGATAAAATTAATAGTTTTTCATCGCAATAAAAAGATGAGCAACATAGAGAAACAGTGAGCCTCGGAGAAGAGAGAAATTAGTGGAAAAAGACAAAAAGGAGAGTGATAAAAGAGAGAGGGCAACAGAGTGCAATGAAATTTATTAATAAAAATGTATTCATTTTTTTGTCTTGTTTATGAAAAAATGTTATGTCATATTTGAGCCAGGTCATTGTTAATCTGCTCTGATGTAGAGCAATGAACAGTCTGAAGTTGGAAGTTGGTAAAACAATAGAACTAAACCACCTCTTTAATAAGGGTGAGGGGAGAAAATTGGAAGAGAAAAATTAGGAGAAGAAAAGAAAAGGTATAGCAAGAAGGAAGAAAGAAACAGAAATAAAAGACATAGTTGTGAGAGACAGAAAGGGAGTCCTTCTCTGTTAATATAATCAGTTATTTCTCCATAATATTATCCAAATATGACCTTTTATTTTTTATATCTGTCAGTGTGCACACAGCATATTGCTAATTTAAATTCAGTGACAAGCCCTGCACCGCCTACACACACACACACGCGCGCACACACACACACACACACACACACACACCTGTTGCTAATAAAAATAATTTATCGCAGTTGTCACTCTGCATTGAATCGGCGTGTGTGTGTGTTCTTAATTTGTTAAAATATTTAGCTTTGAGCAACATAAGCTGAAGCACTCTGGAGACAATTTACTGGACTTCAATAAAACGATAGAACGAACAGAAAGAGTACGATGGGAACAAATACATTTCTGCAATGAGATACAGTTTTTAGTCAATACTGACTGTGGAGCTAAAATATTTTCAAAACCAGCATTAAAATACCAATTGACAACTCATGAATAGACATGGCAATGAAAGGAAATGTGGTCAGGAGAGAAATGTTTTGAAGATTGGAATAATTCGGCAAAAAACATGCGAGAACAAATCCACGAGGGTGTAGGGCCATTGTAGGTAAAAAAAATAATAATTATGGCGCCAGGGGAAGGGGGTAATATGCCGAGAAAAAAACTATAAAGTCGTAAATTTACAATAAAAATCTCAGATGTTCTCTGAGATTAAAGTGCTGAGTTTCTGAGAAAAAAACTTAGATATTCTCTACTCTAAGGACATCCATTCATCCATTCTCATCCGTTTATGCAGGGCCGGGTCGGAGGGGAAGCATGCTAAGCAGGGTAGTCCAGACGTCCCTCTCTTCAGCAAACCCTCAGGACATAATTCACCATAATCTCTGGTTCAACACAAACAGTTATGTTACTTTTTCTGTGTTGTTTTCCCTTCACACTGACACAGTGACAGTTGAGCACCGTCCTTTCAAAGCGTCAGTGTGTAAACTCAGTGTGTTCAAATTAACGTCTTCTCAACGGTTGGTTTTAGCTGTGCTGAAATAAAAGACACACGCCTTCGCATAATTAAAGATAGAAGTTGTTTGTCTCTACTTTAATGTAACTTCTACAATATTAGTATTTACTTATGTTCATAAAAGAACACTGAAAGAACATGAACGAAAACATCTATATGTATCTTTCAGGACCTTTGCCTCGCTCAGAGCCCGTCCGTCAGAGAAGACATTGGAAACAGTAATCAAAAAAGGATTTATCTGATAACCCATTGGCAAAATAAAATGTACAGGTCTAATATGAGGATAAAATACAATGCATACCTATGTCAGCATTATGTTTATAAAATAACAGAAAGAAAATGTAAGTAAATTTATGACTTTATAATCTCAGAGATCAATGTAGTTTTTTCTAGCTTATTTGTGAGTTTTTTCTTGTAAATCTGACACTTTAATCTCTTAGAATATCCAAGTTTTTCTTCTTAAATTTACGACTTGAATCTCAGAAATTCTGAGTTTTTTCTTGGAATATTACACCCCTCCCCCGGCTCTGTTATTATTATTATTTTTTTTTTTAACCTACAATTGCCCTAATACGCCGTCGTAAAAATCACCCGCAACATGACATTTTTAGCTTCTCATTAAAACTGCAAACAAACATTGTGCTCAAGGCAAAAAATATATTTCAAGCAAAACAAAAAACACTGACGTTGAACAGTGGAGGCTTTCCAACACCAAATCAAGTCTTCACCCATGACTTGATGTCAAATGTCTTTCTCAATCTGCTCTCATTAAATCAACAATTGAAGAGGCACTTTTTATCAGCAAACACTTAATACAGTATCAATACATATTCATGAACAATGTCTAAACTGTACATACATTTCCATCTGTGTGTGCTGGTGAATCGTATGTGATGGCAGATGACTGTTTTCCATTACCACCCACCACCCACACTCTCCTACAGAAAGGCCTTTACTCTCAAGCCACTAATTTGTGACAAACAAACACACACACACACACACACACACACACACACACACACACACACACACACAGTCTTCCGTCACAGTAGAAACTCACTGGCCTCGTAGCCACGGAAAACTTAGCATAAAGAGAGAGATTACAGAATAACTTAAACTGTCGATCATGTTGCAGACAACAGGCCAATAACATTTGACGTAACAACAGACATATGTGTGGCGGTCTGGGAGAAACCATCAGATGTCATGGCTACTAGTTGGCTAACTGTCTCCGGAGAATGAAAATGAGTGAAGTCTTGACTTTGGGCTTGTTACACTGCTACAGTTTAATCCCTTCCCCTTCTTTTGATGCCTAAATGGCTTTTGAGAAGGCCTGGGAGATGTTTAAATATCAAGGATTTAGGTGGGTTGCAGCCAAGACATACGTTTCTTTTTAAGTACAAGCAGCTAGGCGGGGACACACGGCTGCTGCTGTTAGTCTCAGTCCCCTGTGTGCAGCATGCGTTACAGTCCTTTAAATGTGCTTTAACTGGTTCTGGTGACAGTGCAGACTGAACTCTGAATCTGTTGGCGCCATGCTTGACCCCTCAGAGGAGCAGAGGCAACAAAAGGTGTCCGTTGTTGTCGAGGTCGTACTAAAAACAAATGCACTCGCCGTCCTGCAAGGTGTCCTGGATGAAACCTCCCACCTCTCCGCTGGTCAGTTCTGCACAGCTGAACGTGGGTTGACTATATGTGCTGCTGACTAATGGTGGTTAATGGTGTCATGCTTGCTTCAAAACAGGCGCCGTGACACACGCTGTAAAAATAACTACATTATTTTATTCCCTTTGGAAATTTAAAGCCTCAGCGTCTGACGTTTTTTATGACTCCTGTAATTGCTTTTAATGATTCTATTTGTTGCTGTTGGTTGTCTGATTTTTATATTTGTTGTTTCTTGTATGTGGGTGTCTGACTGCAACTGTTTTTTGCTCTCAGGTCTCTTAATGGTAGTTCCTGAATAAATAAAGTTACTAATGGAAACTTTTATTTTCACATTTTTCCAGTTTTTGTATTGCCCAGACCAATAGAGTTTTAAAGCCTTGAACTGCCTTAATTAACACTAAAGTTATTAAATATTGACGACTCCTGGAAATGTGAAACACAAAAAGGTTTAAAAGTCGTATTTCTATGGCGTTTCAATATCGACAGAAGTGAGATTTTTCTCTGTTTTTTTAGATGCATAAATATTTAATTGGACTACTGAAACTATACACAAGTTCACTATTCTATAAGACTTCAAGAGCTTTCTTTAATGGTGAAAAGGGAAAATGCAAACAGACACAAATATCTTTATACAATAGGAAGGTTAATGGATTAATTGTTTAGTGAAAAAAATAGTAAAAAAAAAAAGACAATTTCTCAGAGTTCAAGGTGATATATTCAAATTGCTTGTTTTATCCAACTGAGAGTCCAAAACCCAACAATAAAGTATTTAATCCATGAAGAGATAAAACAGACAGTGCTGACTTTTGAGAGGCTGGAGCCAGTGAAAAGGGAATAATGCAAAGAGACACAAATATACTGTATATGCACAATACCGGGGTTAATGGAAATAGTTTGATGAATAAAATGTCAAAAATAATTAAAAAAAATGCCAATGTCTCAGAGATCAAGGTGACATATTCAAATTGCTTCTTTTATTCAACTGAGTCCAAAACCCAACAATAAAACAGACAAAAGCAGCAAACCTTCAGTTTTGAGAGGACTTTTTGCTTGATGAATTACTAAAATTAATTGATTATCAAAATTGTAGCAGATACCTTTTCTGTTGATCGACTAAGGCAAAGTTAAAGAGAAAGATAAGGAGTTGAACAGTAAGAAATGAAAAGTAAATGTTGACCTTCATGAAAGTTACTGTCTGTCCATCCATACTTATACTTCCTCCCTTCTTTTATCCACCTATCTTTCATCTATTCACCATCATTCAAGAGGGTAAGAGAGAGAGAGAGAGAGAGAGAGAGAGAGAGAGAGATGGAGATTTTTTCCCTCGTTTCACAGTAAAAGCCCTCTGAACAAAAAACTGACTGTACAGGTCATTAAGTTAAACCACGCACACACACACATACACAACATTTGGGCCAGACCAGTTACCGCTCGTTAGTTGAGGTAATGTTTATATAGCATTATGCCACCACACACACACACACACACACACACACACACGGTTCTACATGGCTCCAACATGGGTACTCAACAGTAAGAAAGAGAGACAGAGGGAGAGAGGAAAAAAGAGGGGAGATGGAGTAAGACGCAGACGGAGAGAGAAAGAGAGAGAGAGAGAAAGAGAGAGGCCGAGATGTAAAGTTATATTTGAGTCAGATGTAATAGCTGTAATTATATTGGCGATATGGAAGGCCTGAGTCTGGGTCTGCTATGTGTGTGTGTGTGTGTGTGTGTGTGTGTCTGCAATCGAACAAAGGGCCGCTTGTGTCAGGGGCCTGCTCACTACAGCTCTTACCGTAATGATATTCCAACGCTTGCCGTGTGTGTGAGTGTGTGTGTATCTGTATGATGTTGAGTCTAGAAGGGAAATGACTACCATGCAGTGCCAGATCCCCCACCCCACACACACACACACACACTGACACTCCCCACACTCCAGTCTCACACACACTCACATAGGGGATTAGTTGTACCTGCGTAACATAGTTTGATATTTATGTATGAGGGGAAAAGGGATAGGGGTGGTCATACACAGACTGATTAGGTGTGGTGTGTGCAAATGTGAGACACACGAGCCTTTCTGTCGTCTTCGACTTCTGTCATCTGTCTTTCTCTACGTGTTTCATTTTTATCTTTGTCTCTCCGTCTCATTTTCTCTTCTTCTCTCCCTCCCTCCCTCCCTCCCGCCCTCCCTCTTGGTTCAGTGAGTTTAGTCTGTGTAACTTTTACTTCCAATTTAGAAACAAAAATAAAACGGTTCTGCACAGAGTGTGTGTGTGTGTGTGTGACGTCATTAGGTGTGCGTATGATCCAGATGGATTTTCCACAGAGCTCTCCTTGATGGGCGGGTCGGTGCGGTAGACAAGGTAGCATGCCAGCTCACTTTCTTCTTAAAAGCGCACACACACACACACACACAGTTATTATTATTCCTAGACACATGATTCCCTCCACTTTGTGTTAAATCCAGGGGAAATATTCCTCCTCCCTGCGCCGCCATCTATCTGTTTATCTGCTTCTTATCGAGCACTCGCTGCTGTTGTGTTGATGATCTTTGACCTCCTTGATGAACACACAGGAAAATATTTAATATTATAGATTTTTTAGATTTGTTAATGTATGCATTTTATATTCTTAGTTTTACTGATGCATTAAAAATCTCATAACTTACTCGCTTTCTTTAATTTTTGATTTCTCTTTTCTACAGTGTTCCCATTTTGCATTACCTCACATCATAATTTTCACTTATTTTACACATACTGCTCATATTTCATGTTAGGGCTGCACAATTAATCGAATATTAATCGCGATCACGATTTTGACTTCCCACAGTGACCGGCTCGGAGCTAAATAACACCCCGTTAACGGAGGTTCCATTGTATTACATTATGAGGCCTTCAAGCTGTGCTCAGTAAAAATGAGTGTTGAGCGATGGTAAATTATAACGCTGTCATGATGCGTTCAAATGTACTCTTGTAAAATGTAGTTTTGGTGAGAAACTTGAATAGATACAGTTGTTTGAAGGAGTTGTTTTCACAGCAATATTGAATAGATATTAGAGAGAGAATTATAACCTGTTTAACTTCCTAACACTAGCTCTAAGCAGCTTATAATATATAATTACAACTACTAATGCCAAGATGTGTTTTAATCAAAGCAAATATTTCAATAAAAATACAACAATTTATTACCTAATCATTTGAATTGTGTTTTTATGACTTTTACGATGAAATAACCACTATAGATGACAATAACAAAGTCCCTATTTCATGTTGTCTCAATACTGCTGTTATTGTTCACAGTGCATAATGTGTGCCTTTTCATACTCTCATGCATAATAATTGTCTACAGATTTAATATGTTCTAAAATTGTCAGTGGTTTATGTTTATGCAGCCTCCCATTTACAACTCACTTTCATCCAGGACGTCACTCCAAACCCCAAGGATTTTTCTTTTTTTGTGCTGAAACAGCCAGAAAAGTTAGCGGGGAAATCTCAACGGCAGCAGAAAAATCCATATTCATTAACATAAATGCTGTAAATAACGAGAGGCGAGCCTGACGTAGGTTCAGATAACATCAGACATAAAAGAGAGACACAGACATGGAAAAAGATTTATAGTGGCACCTGAGAAAAACACAAAGAGATACAAACACAGAGATTTAAGGACAAGAAGAAATGCGGGGGGAAAAAAAGTTAATTTGCAGAATGCGGAAAGAGGAAAAAGAGGAACAGAGAGTCTAGTGTGGTCGATCCATTTTGAGTCTTTTAATGCTCTCCTTTCCCGTAAAAAGATGTTGTCCTCTGTGCGGTTTACATATTGTCAATATTCTGTCTCCAATTTAAATGGTTTCAATTCTCTTTCACTATACAAGATGTAACTCAGAGCTCCAGCAGGCTTCCAGCAAAATACAAACACACAAATGGATACAGAATGGAGATGAAATGGAAGTGAGTAGTTCCATTTGATCAGTTCAAAAATATAAACAGCACTTCATTTTCTGAATATGCTCATTGAGGAACATTCCAGAGTTTGAATCTGTACAAATTCCACTTCCTAATTTGAACGACACACAAATGCACTCATAGAAGAGCAGAAATTTAAGGTTCTTTGACTGGTAATGTTTTTAATTATATTTCTTTGCACTAGGGCTGTCATTCGATTAAAATATTTAATCGCATTTAATCGCATGATTGTCCATAGTTAATCCCGATTAATCGCAAAATAATCACACATTTTTTTTATCTGGTCAAAATGTACCTTTAAGGGAGATTTGTCATGTATTAAATACTCGTATCAACATGGGAGTGGGCAAACATGCTTGTTTTATGCAAATGCATGTATATATTTATTATTGGAAATCAATTAACAACACAAAACAATGATAAATATTGTCCAGAAACCCTAACAGGTACTGCATTTAGCATAAAAAATATGCTTAAATCATAACATGGCAAACTCAAGCCCAACAGGCAACAACAGCTGTCAGTGTGTCAGTGTGAGACTTGACTATGACTTGCCCCAAACTGCATGAGATTATCATAAAGTGGGCATGTTTGTAAAGGGGAGACTCGTGGGTACCCATAGAACCCATTTTCATTCACATATCTTGAGGTCAGAGGTCAAGGGACCCCTTTGAAAATGGCCATGCCAGTTTTTCCTCGCCAAA
Source organism: Adelosebastes latens (assembly GCA_916700685.1). NCBI lineage: Eukaryota > Metazoa > Chordata > Actinopteri > Perciformes > Sebastidae > Adelosebastes > Adelosebastes latens. Next base: position 139,297 of record CAKAKR010064321.1, read on the forward strand.
ATTTTAAGTTTGGAGCGTTATTTAGCCTCCTATGTGACAAGCTAGTATGACATGATTGGTACCAATGGATTCCTTAGGCTCTAGTTTCATATGATACCAGTATCTTCACTCTAGCTTTAAACTGAGCCCGCTACAACCTAAAAATTGCAAATTGTGTTAATGTGAAATTAGTGACATTAAAACAAATTTGCGTTAGCGCATTATTATCATGTTAACTTTGACAACCCTACTTTGTATAAATGGTAAATTGGGGATCTTAACATTATAACGCAGCTATGCATACCGTGTGCATGTCAACACAAAAGAAAGAGGAGTAATACTCTCTGAAGGCCAAACTAGAAGATAAAGATAATCTCTTGGCAGGTTTCGGTCGTGCTCAGCTCTGCAGGTCCTGTCAGAGTGAAATAGATCAAAGTAACAAAAACACAGTTTTTATGAATTAATTCATGTCTCTTCAGTGCCGGTCCTCCAGGTCCAGAGCCCTGTTGGGTTCCTATCAAACCACCTGGTTAACCGCATTCACCTGCTGTCCCACATGTGACTCATTTCTGGATTCACTGACTCGAATGAAAACCAGCAGGGTCCCCCCTCCTGAGTCCCGAGGAGCAGGATCAAAAACCACTGAACTAATTCCAAGGTCAGCGTCCAGTGAGGAGCGCCTTAAACAAAATGTGCGGGCTGAAATTTAAGTAGACTGTTTTATGATTTCTGCATTTCAACTCAATGTAGTTTTACGCAGTGTAGGGAACAAAAGCAGCATGGAAACTGGTGATCAAACCAGGAATGCGTTAAAGACGATAAATGATAAAAAAGATGCTTTTAAAAAGTATCAACAGCAGGAAATAGATGCAAAAATACAGAAAGTTACAGTCCTTGACTGCAAAAAAGGATGACAGAAAAATTTAAGACACACCGAATGATGGTCGTAACATTTTATTTTTCCCCAAATGCCAATGAATAGTTCTGAAAATGAACTCTGCAGCCACAGAGGAAAAGGCAGCGATGGCACAAACAGTGAGCCTCGGCAGATAACACTATATTTCCTGTCGTCGGGTGAGAGCAGCACCGCTACCCAAACACTTACTGATCATTACTACCGCCCGTTACCATGGTGATCAATCTTCACTCCACTGCTACCTATTTCCTCTCTCTGGTTGGCTTGTTGACAGACAGCCATCCCCAAATCAATCCCAGGTTGCACTGCTGCAGCATCCATCACAACTTAACGGAGAAGTCCATTTTTCTTGTCTTAACTTTCTCCCCACACCTCCTCCTCTGTCTGTCGCTCGTTCTCCTGCTTTCCTCTTCAACACTGTCTCACTTTCTCTCATTTCTGGTTTTAATACCTCCATCTTCTTTCCCTCTTCTTCTCTTTCAAATAAATAACTTCACTGGTACAAGTGTCTCTCAAAAACAATGATTCAAAAACACAGAACAAAATCTGAATGTTAAAATGAGTTGGGCTTTTTCTGTTCTAGTTTTAGTTGTCCCTTGTTCCTTCGGGGTATATTTGGTAATTGGTTAATAGCACTGGATACATCTGCTATTAATACAGCCATGTCTGTGGTTTTCATGCTCTCGCTTGGTAAAAATTACAGGACAAATTACCTTCTGTTACTGCCTACTATTGCACTCATTTATTGCCATCAGGACTCACCTATTCAATTTAACATGATATGAAACAGATTTGTTTATTAAAGTCATGTCCTTTAATAAATACACTTTCACCACTATCTAATACCTTAAGCCCTATTTTTAATGTTTATTTAGGGCTGCAACTAATGATTGTTTTCATTAACGATTAATCTGCTGAACATTTTTTCCAATAATCGACAAAGAAAATCGTGAAAGATGCTCACAATTCACAATTTCTCAAAGCCTAAGAAGATCACATAAGACAAAGTTAAAGGAGCAAAACCTCGTATTTGAGAGGCTGGAACTAGATGATGTTTGGCATTATGCCTAAAAAAACAATTACTTGATTATCAAAATAGTTGCAATTTAATTTTCTGTCAATCTACTATTCAATTAATTGACTCATTCAGCTCTATAATTTATGTATTCTCCAAAAACTACAGAAGCCTTGAGAAAACAAAAATCTGGTGATCCATTTTCTAAGTTTGATCAAAACTGTTTTCTCTCCTGTGTTTATGATTTAAGAACATGTGAAAGAAGGTTTTTCCAGGTTAATCTTTCTAAGTTCCTTCATTCTTTTTTTTTTTTTTCATCTGTGAAACAGATCATTTTCCTAAGTGTTTGTTGTTGTAATACTCATTTCGGCCACAAGAGGCTGAAGTGCACCACTACCCAAAGTTCTAAACAGATTAAAAGCATTCATGTTTTCCCTAATGGCAGATTAGCGCTGATTAAAATACATTACATTACATACACAAAAGAAAGACGTGACATTAATGTTAAATAACTTGCTAGGACAATACATGTACCTTCGGTTTTGAGTGTATGG
>CAKAKR010064321.1:144260-259175 GCA_916700685.1 Adelosebastes latens
TAAACCTATATTGGACGTTTATTTTTAAAAGAAGTATGCATGTGATGAGCAGAAAGTGACACGCTGTCCCTGACAGGTCCGAAATTGACGCTAGAGGGGAACCTAGAGCGTCATAGTTTGAAGCGTAGGGCCGCTGACCAAGCGGTGGTATTTGTCGAGTAGGAAGAGAGAATGTGCTGCCTCAGCCTACTTTGTGTTTAGTGCTAATTAGCAAATAATAGCATGTTAACACGCTAAAGTAAGATGGAGAACATGGAAAGCATTGTCACTGTAAGCATGTTAGCATGCTGATGTTTAGGGCTGTCGCAATAACCGCAATATTGCAATACCTCGCTATTAACAAGCCAACCGCAGGGGGATGGCAAGTAACCACCACATCCGCTATGTTCACGTTTTTTTCTTTTTTAAATTTCTCTGCAATGAAAGCGCTGAAAAAAGCTGAAAAAAAACAATATTTAACAATAAACATTAAACAAGTATTTAATTAGGTTTTTCAAACTGTCATCTTTGTCATTTAAAAAGCATCAATACACCTAATAATAGCCTAACAATAAAGCTTATTTATATAGCACTAAAATCAGGATAAATTAAGTCATTTGCAAAAAAAAAGCCAATCATTATCACCGCAGTGGAAATTCCTTCACCGTGACAGCCCTACTGATGTTAGCATTTAGCTCAAAGCACCACTGTGCCACACACACGACTGCTAGCATGACTCTTGTTTTTTTCCTACATTCAAAATTTCTTCCACTTCTATTCTATAGTGTTTTATTTTATTGTGTCCTGTCCTTCTATAATCCATTAAATTCTATTGTGTTCTGCTCTCTTCTGTTCTCTTCTGCCCTATTGTATTCTGCTGAATTCAAGGTCTCTCTCTCTCTCTCTCTCTCTATGTGTGAAGTTGTTTAGAAGTCTATAATTTTCTGGCTTAGTTGTACTGCCAGTGGCCCAAAACTCTGCTCATTCATCAAAATGTCTCTTTTAAACAATCCTCTTCCCCTCTCTCTCTCTCTCTCTCTCTCTCTCTGTGTCGTCCTCTCCTCTTGTTTCTCCCTCCCTCCATCTCTTCTTTTCTGCTCCCGCTGACTCTCTCTGGCAGTGTCTTAATTTTCACATCAAAGATGCTTTTTCTTGGCATGACTGTCAAAAATCAACAATATTTCCTTTAAGCTGTTTTGAATGTGGTGCAGTGTCGCACAATTGAATCAAAACATTATAGAAAGTTGAGAAAGGAAACAGATTATGCGCACACACACACACAAAAAAAAAAATGTTCTGTACGATACAATTAATAGATTTCTGGCTCAAATTAACATTGAAGCCACTTAAGAATTGCCTTAACTGCCAAGGCAGGAGCTTTTGGGTTCTGTTGAGAAACTTTGTAATGGGACTAAGTGAAACCATCCTGGCTTGGCATCTTGCAGCAAAGAGCTATTTAATATTATCCACATATCAGGAATTTTATGCCTTTCACTTTCTCTCTGTGAGAATATCTTTGTGTCCCCGTGTCTCCCATCTCTGTGCTGCTCTATCCATCTCTCTGGTCGTTTCTATTGTTTCTGCTCATCTCACGACGTAAATCTCAGACTATCTGTCTTTGCCTCTCTCCTCTCTTTGAGCTGTGGCAGGAATTTGTAATTATTTTTCCTTAGAAACTCATAAAACATGTTCGTCTACAGCCCCATGACACACACGCACACACACACACACACACACACACACACAGAGAGAGAGAGAGAGAGAGAGAGACGCACATATCAGTCTTGTCCTGTTTGTAATTATCAATCCATTTGGGGATTTGAGGATTTTCTCTGTAAAACTTAAAGGCTTGTTTTTCTGTTGAACAAAACCACATCAGAAAACACGCACACACACACACACACACACACAAGAAGACACACAGATGATGACACACAAGACTTCATTGTCTAACATGGAAATTAAACGCACTTACACACACACACACACACACACACACATACACGCACAGGCGCCACAAGAATCTCCGAGGAGTGGAAGCCACAATGTTTGAAGATAAGGATTTTTCCCCTCTTCTTCTTTCTTCTTCTGTGTGTTTGTGTGTGTGTGCATCATGTGGCTCTTGGGCCTCTTATGAAAACTGAAGTTTGAGGGATTCAACTGCAACATTTGTCAAAATTGACGCATTGTACTTACTCAACGCTTAGTGCAAACTAGACACATAGATACACACACGTTACATTCACAGTAGTACTAAGTAGCAAAAATATGATCTTTTTAAATACTTTATGCAAATACAGACTTTTGCATAAATTATCTATTCAAAAGTCTGTATTTGCAGATTTTTGCATAGATAACAGACTTTTGCATAAATTATCTATTCAGTGTGTAATTATGATTTTAGTTATACATGGGCAAATCTAATTCTGACAACCTCAGAGCAGACAAATCCTGGCGCACCCCCTGTGATCTTTGGCAACCCCCTAAGGGAACCACTGCACAGCAACAGATTCCTTTCATGAGCAACAAGAGTCCTGACTCTCAAAACCGCAAATCTCGCAAAATCTCTCGCGCTCAAACGTGACTTCAGAGTAAACAAACGTTTACGGACGACGGGCAAGAAAAATTAGCAATGTTTTTGCACTACTTTGTACTGAAAATTCACGAAGAAGAAAGAAAAAAATGTGGTCAAGTCATGGAGACACGATAAAGAAACACTTGTGTTGTTGCCACAAATCAACAATTTAGTCCTCCATTTCTGAGGTCCATCTTACTATTACGTTATGCTTTACGTTTGCATTTGCCACGGCCGCCATTACAGCGGTGGTTGCCCTTCCGCTTCAGTCAGCTTGGTTCTCAATTGGCTATCGTTCTTTCCCTCGTGACTGCGTGATCGGCTGTCCCACACACAACAGGATATCTGACCGTAAATATTGAACGTTTAAGATTTACGAAATTTGAAATCGGTGCGGCCAGGATGAACTTTCGAGTAGATCAGGGGATGTAAAAAACACTCTTAAAATACCTCACACCACAGGAATATCTGGCAAGATAATCTTTAGAACCATCAAAAAAATCGGGGCTTTGCTGATTGGGCTCAAAAATGGCTTGATTTTCATGAAGTGTGTACCCCGCATTACTTACAATGAAATCAGAAATATAAGAATATACATAAATTCAGATTGGCACGAATTTAGAGACACTAGGACTCATGTCATTGTTTCCTGGAAATGTATTGGTAGTTGTTTTCAACATATAAATCATTAATGCAACTTTCTGGGTGTAAATCACATTTTCATTAACAATCTGTAGTTTGTGTTTTTTTATATATTTTGAGAGACTCTGACTGCAGAATTTCTTGCATTTTCTTTTTCTTCATTTTCCATAACTGGAAACTAAATCTGAGCAGTTCTCTCCATGAGAGGAAACCTTGTCTACGGTGTTCTCTTGCAGAAGTAAACATCTTTTTAATGACATAATATCAGGGTGAAGATCACTTTTGACAAAATTTCTTTGAAAATGCTGCATATTTTTTGGTAGAAACTGAAAATTCTGAGCTTTCTCAATGACTAAGGCAGTAATTTTCTGAAAAATAATTTCCATCCATAGTTCTTACATTTGCCTGGGTACTGTGAATATAGAAACTGAATGAAGGGAATGCCAGATTTTGTCAAGAAAATATGAAGAAAATACAGATGATTCTCTCACTAATGAATAATAATGTTGTGGTAATTCTTAAAAATGCTTCGCGGAGGAATATTGATTGCCAAATGGGCTTTTTGCGTACATTTCAGAGCCAGAAATGATGAGGCTGAAAAGTAGAAAAAAAGTTCATTCCAAAGTTGCTCAAATTGGGTTTGCAGTTTCCTGGTCTTAAGATAACTGAAGACGCACAAATAGTCTTTGGGGATTAAGCATGACCCCTTAAAGAAGGAACATATTGTAGCTGTGCAGTTACACACAAACACACAGACAAAAACACACATATATAGAGTGCACACTTCCTCTCAGTTTTGCTCTCTAGACACATAAGAACACACAAACACTTTTCTATAGTGTGTCAGTATGAGTTTATAAAACCATTTGTCATTTTTGTCCCATGTTTCCCTAAAACAATGACTGTCACATACACACACACACACATTCGGCCCAACAATGGGATGAAAACACAGCACACATACAGAAAAGGGGCAGGAAGCTGAATTCATTAAATTCGTTCAAAATATATTATTAATGTACCACAAAATGTGTGTGTGGTGTGTGTGTTTAATCACATCGTCAAAAAACAGCTGAAGTTTGTAAAGCCTGGTTTGAAACATTTTTCTTTTGTAAAACCATTTGAAATGAAAACGAGAGGAGAGGAAAGGAGAGGAGAGGAGGTCAAAGTGGAGAGTAGTGAAACATAATAACAAAGAGGTGCATCATTTTGAAGTTGTTAAAAAGACAGACAAGTAACAAATTATTTGGGGAATTATTCAAGCTTGTTCGTGTTTGAGCGCATGAGCTTAAAAGTTAGCTTCAGGCTAATTGTGGTCCAGAACAGGTGACTTATACTGTAAAACACTTTCAAATAGTATTTCTGCGCTACACTATAACCATTATGGAAAGACAAAAAAACCCCACCCAGAGTAAACATTTCACTTATTTATATTTGTATCCTTAATAGAAGAGACTAACCACTCTGTGTTGTACCAGCTAAAATCATTATAAAGAGCCTTTAAAGGGGACATATCGTGCTCATTTCCAGGTTCATACTCATATTTTGGGTTTCTACCATAACATGTTTATATTAGGACTGTCAATCGATTAAAATATTTAATCCCGATTAATCGCAGGATTGTCAATAGTTAATCGCGATTAATCTGTTCACAATGTACCTTAAAAGGAGATTTGTCAAGTATTTTATACTCTCATCAACATGGGAATCGGCAAATACGTTGCTTTATGCAAATGTGTGTATATTTATTTATTATTGTAAATCAATTAACAACACAAAACAATGACAAATATTGTCCAGAAACCCTCACAGGTACTGCATTTACTATTGACTTGCTCCAAACTGCATGTGTTTATCATAAAGTGGGCATGTCTGTAAAGGGGAGACTTGTGGGTACCCATAGAACCCATTTTAATTCCCATATCTTGAGGTCCGAGGTCTAGGGTCAAGGTGAGTTTTCCCCTTTAAATTTGGTATTTGATGATTTAACAGCTGATTTATTTATACATATGTATTTATACATTTAAATTTTAAGCATTTAGATGCTCTTATTCAGAATTCAGAGCATAAATCTTCACGGAAAAATAAGAATATTATAAACTATCAGAATTGTTTCTTGTGGAACTTAAGCACATTTCCATCACAGGTAGAAACATAATTTCTTTCTTATAATCTGAGCTCAACGTGGGTCACGAGAAGCGTCTGCTGAGTCCCTACATGACACAAGTGCTATTATATTTTAATGAGACCGTGTCCCAGGGTGAGAGACTGCATTTACACAGTTTGGGTCCCCGCACGACAGGAGAATTAATATGTTTTAATGAGTCGGTGCCAGGAAGAGTGACTACATTTATTCATCTTAGCTCCGAGGCTGAGATCTGAGAGACTCTTCCTTAAATGACTCCTGCACTGGTCCAGTCAGTTCAACACCAACATGCATTATTGACAGAGCAGAAACAGAAAGGTTCAAAAGGCTCTTGAACTTGTTTGGATTTCAAAGAGGGAGTCAAAGTTTGGAGAGATCCGCCAGCTTGTAACTTCACATTCAGTGATGTTTCTCAAAAGCTACAGTGTGATGTACTATTTCGGTGTTGAATCAATATGTTTTGATTATTCTCCGTGTTTTAGTTACAGACACTGCTGCATTTCAGTGAAAATAAATCAATTCAACCTACAGTAAAGTAAGCAGAACATGTACAACTCTAGTGCTTGACTGAAGATTCATACAAACAACAGCATCATGTTCTTTTTTCCAAATCACGTGAGCCAAACAATCCCAGGTCGCTGAGGAGAAACTTTTGATTGCTTTCGAACATTTGCAGGTTGCTGAAAGCTCATTTCGACAACGTGAGACTGCAACTTGGCACCGCTGATGTGCATCAAGAGAGCTTCTATGCAAATTGCCGACCAGCGGCACTGTGCATTTTATATTTATCTGATATGGTATCCTTGAACCAGTGGAACGGGCTATTAAACAAATATGAGCTAGGCTACGTAAGCCTGCTGCACCATGTACAGTATTTCAGTGCTGTAATGGCTGCTGTTAAATCAGTGCTCTCATTTGACCCTGACTTTGTTACATTTTTTGATTGAATCTAAAAAATGTATGCACTCAAATCACTGGGTTAATGGGGTCATCAAATATTAGCACTGTGAATTACAGTTCAGATAAAACACCTTATCTCATAATAATGAAACGTTGATCAGGACCGTGTGGGTGTGGACAGTGTCCTTGATAGACATCTCCCACTCGTTTATGTTATGTTGCACCTGAGATGATGTACACCTTCATAATTTCTATTAATTTATTGGATTTGGTGACATTTCGTAATTGCCATCTTAACTCCACCCAACTTCAACCTGACTAGAGGCCTAATCAGCCAGGATAATTTAACATAATATGATAATATCATGTACTCTGATCTGTCACGATACCAAATTATGGCTTTGATACGATACCCTGAGTAATCATCGCGTTACCAATACTGAAACGATAGCACGCCAAAAACATAAAACAGGAAAAGTAATAATAGATGACAGAACTCAAAATTCTTTGTTGTTTTTTTTTTTCAATTAAAAATCAGTAAACCGCAGTAATCTGAGGATTCAGATTAATCAGAATTTTGCCATCGGTGCATCCCTACTGTCATTCTTAAACTACTAGTACTAATAAAATGGGGTATAGTACCATTTTAAACGGCAGGGTACTGTGATACTTTTTTAGTATCGGTATACCGTGCAATACTACTCTGATCCCAGCATTGCCAGATGCACAGTATCCAAGTCTTACCATCAAGTAGAAACTGACAGATTATATATAAGCCAGCAAACAGGTGAAAACAGTGATTATATTCAGTAGTCATTGGCTGGAACGTGCCATTGGCAGTAACCGTTACCACAGGTGCAGACGAGCACCTCGGACAGCTCCTTGGCTGCTGACAGCAACAACATCAGATGAGCACCAGCAATCAATTCAAGAAACCTTCCAAATATTTGTTTTGGAAATATGTTGAAATTATCTCTCAACGCACCGGCAGAATGTCTCCACCTGTGTTACAAAGTAAGACTTCTACTGTAGGACTGAATGACAGACTTGTTAAGATGGAGATTTGTTGCACTGTGAAGTGAAAAAGGATTTGTGACATCCGAAAGGAAAGGTGCCACAGCCAGACAAACACCTTGGCAGGTGTGAGGCTGTCACAGTTTAAAGGGAGATTAGCAGTGAGCAGGCTTCTCTCCTGCTTTTTAAAAATATCAAAAACGCTGGTGAACTACAAATTATATGTGAGATCGTGGCAAACCCACTTTCCTCCATCTCTCTCTCTTTCCCTACGTTTAACTTCCTCTCAGTGCCTCCGTACCTCTCTCTCTCCGTTTCTCTCTATGCCCTTTGGTGTCAGTTCTCTGTTCTGGCATTTAAGAGACAAATGCTAGTGTGTCACACCTTGTCACTCATACGGCACACACACACATGCACGCGCACGGCTAAATGCTAGAGTGTCAGTAGGCCTGTCAGATCGAGTGTCAATGTACAGGGACCTCATGACTTGGCAGGACACACACACGCACACACACACACACATACAAGGACGCAGACACAAATCAGGTAGAAACATGCAGCGATGCACAGTGAGCGGGGGAAATTAACAATATGTGCAACCAAGTAGCCCACCATGAGTTGTTGACACCTAAACAATGGAAACACAATTACTCTCTATCAACCACACACACAAAGACGCGCACATGCCGCACACAGATAACAACAGCAGGCTTCAAAGGCTGGGCAGAAGTGAGACAAAGAATAAATTCCCCTGGCGTTCGGTACCAGATGGTGACAGAACTTGGCAGCGGAAGCAGTTTGGTACCGGGGTGATATATGGACAGTCTCTGCTATTACTTTATACTCGACAGTTTGAACCATTACGCTTTGAGTAATAGTTGCCCTGCTTGCTGCCACTTTTTTAGGCACGTTCTTCAGGACCATTCCTGTGACGTTTAACCCGTTTACTACAAATAACTAATACTATTTTGCAAAACATAGTTGTAAATATAGTGTTTCAGATTCAGGGTTTCAAGAGTCTGCTATTTGATCTTAATACCATCCCAGTATTAATGGAAACAAAAGGTCTTTGCACACCAAGTCTATATTTTTCGTATGCACTTTTTAATCCATCATCCGATAAAAATCGTTACACACAGAAACTTTGCACACAGAGTTCGATGCGTTTTATTCTCTGCGTTGTGAAAATTTGCATTACGAGACAAAACTGAAGTAATTACGTGGGATAGCGCTAGTACCAAACGGGGCTAATGAATGAATGACATTAGCAAAAAGCTATCGTTTAACTGCCTAGAGCACAATCACTACTATCAATGATTCCAAGCTGTTCTGCAATCACCTGCCACAATCGAGTTTTAAATTCCACATCTCTGTATTCTTTTATTTCTTTATCGTAAAGTGCTTTGTTCTGGGAGACGTTAATCAGTTTATCAGATGCCATTTTGGATGATGGCGATTGCACAGATGGTGGCTCTGAGTGGTCAAACAACCCATTTTGTTTTTGTTTTAATGGATACGAAAAAACGCAGAAAATCAAACCTGTTACGAAAACTTAAAGGACAGATGAAAGTTATGGGGTCGGTGTGTAAACGGGATTGACACAACATGAGGTTGTGTTTATTTTTTAATGTGAAACAATTTTGGACCAAAAATCTGAAATTCTGGCATGCAGGGCTGAACTATATAGGAAAATAATCTAATTTCATTTTTACCAAAATTGCAATTACAATTCATTATGCGACTTCCTTATCTTCTGTATTATTCACCACACACAAGCCATAAATCATTCTAGACAATATTGAGTACAGTCATCATATTAACTGCTCTTTTATGTGGGTCAGGCCTACGTGTTATGATGAAATGAGATGAAATGATGCATGAATTGATATGAATAACATTTATTTAGCTATTGAATTTTAACAGCCTTCAATCACAGCAGAATAGTACCACTTGTAACCTCGTAAACCTCGTAAACATGTAAAATAATCATCATGACTTAAGTTAAATAATATCTGAACAACAGGCCTGGTGTGAACATTAAAGGTAGGGTCGGTAATGCTGAGAGTATAGTGGATTTTAAGTGTTGCTAACTCTTTCCAATGAAATGGTAAATGGACTTGCATTTATAGAATATAAAAAATAAATATGAACCTTACTGGTCTCCAGTCAGTAACAGTATTGTAACAATACTCATAGGGATTGTGATATATCTCTATAATGATCAGGAGACACTATTGTATGAGCTAAGAGCACTGATGTCTGGCTACAGAATACTAACCGCAGTAGTCTTTCACTCTGGCTGATGCACTGTCAGCTGTCTACAGCATGTGCTACAAAACAATACTCTTATATCTGCACCGCCATTTTCGGTTTCTTTTTCCAACAATTGCTGCCTTTCATCTTACACTGGCAACCAAATCTTGATTTTAGTGTACAATATTACAACACTGATATTCCACCTCTCTGATGTTTTTACTGTACAAGATGCTGACAGCTCTACTTAATAAACAGGACATCTGTTAACATCTTGAATTTACAAACAGCAAAATGTGTTTCAGCAGCCAAACTTTCAATTTTACAAACATATCCAATGTTTTTTTTGTCTCAAATCCGTCCCCCTCTCTCTCCCTCTATCTCTCTCTGTCTCTCTCTCGATGTCTCTAGGGAAGCTGAAGTTGACAAGTGGAAGACAAATCGGGCCATCGCCACCCTAAACAGAGGACCACTTTTAGCTGGCATAGAGGTTATAGCACCCACACACACAAACACACACAGGCATACATACACACACAGATCAATGTCATCAGTAGGCATACAGTATACGACCTGACAGCCTTCAGAGAACGAGACAGAGAGACGTGCAGGGAGACATGGAGAGAGACAGTCAGAGATAAATGCAGCACTGTACAGTATGTGTAACTTTGTGCAAAAAGTCAGTCATCTAATAAACTAAGCAACTTTAACAACACACACACAACTCCTCACACACACACTCCTCTTCCACTCTGTCTCTGCTTCTCTCTAGACTTTAGGACAGCTCTTATATAGCAATGTATTATTTATATGAAGAACTATGTGTGTGGGTGAGAGAGACTTTATTGTATTGCATTTTAAAAACTGTACTTTTTCTGTTGATACCACCTCCTACAATGTGCTTTGGCAGTACTATGTTTAAATATGGTCATGTCAATAAAGCCTCTTTGAATTGAAAAGCGCAAGATGGCAGCGCCCGTATATCCGCGATATTTTGGCGTCACTTCTGTACAGTGGGAGTAAGTGAGGAGGCGTCGTCCAACTTTATATACAGTCTATGATCCAAACACCCTGCTCCAAGGGCACTGGAAGTAGGGGGGCCAAGGGGCCATTGGCTGTGGATCTTTATCCAATCATAATCAACCATTCTGTATCTTAATTCAAATGAAATCAAAGTGATTTGACATCCGGCCCGACACAGTTTCATAATGAACTGAAAATATTTTTACACTTCTCAACTGGTGGGCTGGCCCTTGCCGGGCACATCATCCAGTGCACCACGACCGAGGTCGGCTTGGAAAGGCCCGACCGTGAGTTTTACACACACCTCGCCGCTGCCCGGGGCCGTTGGGTTCTCACTGTGCCCTCTCTTCCTGTGGGGAGGGACAGGATTCCCGGCGTGACTGTCAACTGGGGCGGACTGTCCTCAGTGCGAGGGGTCTGCAGCGATGACGGTACACCGTCTTGTTTACCATGCTTATGCTGTGTGACTTCTTGCCATCAGCATTCATAACCATGCAACCTTTATGATTAAATTGTTTGCTAGACACCAAGTTCTTCATCGATCTAGCATCGTACTTTTGCTCTCACAGTGCTCCAGATTGATGCATTTAACTTTAAAATGTTCAAACCTTTCTTTCTTACTCATTCGGGCACCGCTGCCTTGCTCACAAACACACAGCCATGAGCTGGAGGGGCCTGAGGGCACAACGGCAGGAGCTTGCATCTGATCCCGACTCTGACAACCCTCTGGCTGCCAGCCGCCATTTTACCAGAATTTTGTGCAATCTGACCAGGGACTCGAACTGGCAACCTTCGGCTACTAGTCCGCTTCTCTAACATCTGGACTACCTACGGCCCAAGTTGCCCACCTATTATTTCTACCAGCCCACCCTAATATAGCAGGCTAGAACCGGCCCTGTGCATTATATGGATGATTAACGTAACGTGCACTGGCTGGTGTAGTTTTATGAGAAAAGTTTAGCTTCAGCTAGTAGCTGACAAGGCATGGTGCTCAGTGTGTTTAGCCACTGTGTGTATGTGTGTATGTGTGTGTGTGTGTGTGTGTGTGTGTGTAAGGTGTTGCTGCATTTAAAGCAAGCAGCAGGTAAATTGAGGTCAGGTGAAGTCAAAAGAAAAAGACAGACAATAGTGAGGGTCCCAGCACACACACACACACACACACACACACACACACACCAGTAAATCTATAATTACAAACAGCGGTTGGTTTAGTTCATTGGCTCAGCATATTTTGGAGTACATGGCCAGAAGAGCATTTTCCGCCATGTGAGTATGTGTGTGTGTGTGTGTGTTCGTCCTAATCTTTTCAATGTATGTGTGCTCAGTGTCACATGCTGCAAAATGTAAGTTTTGAGCCAAAGAATGCATTATGTCCTCGAAAAGCACCACGGGGCATCAAATGTGACATTTTGGGCCGCATGAAATTCAGAGTGCAGAAAAAGAGCTAATAATTACAAGACAATGGTAAAACTATCAACATATTCATTTCTAATATTTGTGGTGAAGTGCGACATTTGGTGATAATTTAATTCCCCAAAATGCTGTCTTGTGGCAGTGGGTTCATGACACAGAGGGCATTTTGTTCAAGCATGTCAGGGTCATCCACACGCCATGATGATCGATGTGAGGTTCAGAAAATAAAACCCAAAAAAATATTGTTGGAAGTCAGTGTCATTTTCTTGACACATATCACTCGACCAGCCATCAGATATCAGTGATGTTAATGTTTTTGTAATCTCTTCAATTTGAGGATTGCAGACAATTTCTTTTTTGAATTTAGAAAAACAACAGTATTGACTACACGATCAAGACAGGCCACCACAATTCTTGCCTTTGATATCGTGTATCTTAAGATCTCAGCATGGTCATCTCCTCTTGGGAGAGTAGACAGCTGTGGACAAATATACACGGCTGCTCTTGAAGTTGACAAAAGCAGTAAAAGCAGCATGTGATATTTCTATGATGGCTGCATGTCACCATCGACGAGCATATTTGCGTGTTGTTGTTTTGTAATTCATACTGTGCAATATTTTCAGGTGGAATTTCATTTCATTCTCACTGTGCAATATCATTTTCTACTTGTGCAATTTTTTAATGTCTGTTTATTGCCAATACTGTATATACTGCTCCTATTTTTATACTTCCCTCTACTTAATGGTTCACATTTTGTTATACTTTGTTTAGCTCTTTTTTTACCGTGTTAGCTGATGCTTCTTGTTTTTTGCACTATCCCCTTTGCTGCTGTACACTGCAATTTTCCCCACTGCGGGACTAATAAAGGAATATCTTATCTTATCTTATCTTATCTTATCTTATCTTATCTTATCTTCTTCTATTTGCTTCCTCATTCTTCTCATTTTCAAAAATGAGTTGGATTTCTCGATGCAGATGTCTTTTATAAGGAGGCGGAAGAGGAAGTGATTGGTTCGAGGGTACCACAGAGCAATGAGCCAATCGTCAACAAGGGCCTGCACACAGTTGGCACAGTTGCAGACTAAGGGTGCAACGATCGATCGGCCACCGATCGTTATCGGACGATTTTTGGTCTGAATAGTTTGATCTTCATAGAGATCGGTGTCTATAAAGGCCGATCAGAAGAGCCAATCAGATGACGCATCAATTCTGAATAGAAACGTTTTCAATATTGCTTCCAGCGATCGGTGATCGGCCCCAAAAATGCTAATCGGAGCACCCTTACTTAAGACCACAATGTTTCGACTTTATAGAGGTCTTCAAGCAGTCAAGCAATTAAATCATTCCGTTGGTTTGCCAATGCATACACAAGAGTATGATAATTAACTAATTAACCTGTTTAATCAGTGTGTTTTGTTCTGCTTTCTGTCTCTGCAGTTTTAGTTTTATCGGCTACCTTAGACTGCACACAACATACCCGATTCAACTGTTATCAGGCCATTAAGTAGGCGTTATCAGTAGCTATAAGCACCATAGATGTGGGTCATTAGGGACCTGCTACGCCTACTACCTTTGTAAAAGTGAAAGTGAAACTTAAAAGCAACATGTTCTAACATGTTGTAAAACTGAATGAAACGTTACATTTTTAACACAAACAAGGCTTCTTCAGATTTAGAAAAAAAACAGTTAAATTTAAGGAAAAACATTGTATTTTGGCTTAGGATAATTACAAACACAAAGACTACTACACACCCGGTTTCCTGGGTGCTTTTTGTGTTCCATTCCAATCCATCGTCCCCGACCTCCACCGCTTATGGAGTTTCACACTGTCTATACTACAGCGCCTGACTTCTGCTTCTGCTCCTGTCATAATTACTAAGGTCTCTAGAGGTCGCTGTCATGTTCTTTTATACCATTTTTCAGTGATCTACTATTTGAATAGATGATAAAACCTACTAGTGGGTGTAGTAGGCCCCTATTGACCCATATCTATGGGACTTATAGCAACTGATAACACCTATTTAATAGCCTAACAACAGTCTAATCGGCTGTCACATCACAACCCCATGATGTCAAAGTAATGGGATGAGCAATCATGACCCTATTGCTGTTATTTACATTTATGCTTTATTTAGGCTAAATTCAAGTAGCATCATACCATTATTAATGCATATTTTCATGGCTGGATGTGGAAATAATTCTATATGTGCCCTTTACCTTTTTTTTATGTTTACCCCTGTTAACACTCGGTGAGAAACTGCTGTCAACAGGCAAGAAGTAATCCTGAGCCCTGCAGAAGAGAGATTCAAAGATTGAAAGAGAGGGATGAAAAGTTTTAACAGCCATGATAAACACCGGGGGAAAAAAAAGAGATTGGATGGAGATGTAAGGGCATCGACCGACACTTAAGCTTCAACAGGACAAATAAAAACTCCTCAGTGGCAGTCATGCAGCCGTGCAGGGGCAGTGGGAAATGGGGGAGTTTACAAGATATAATACCGCAGAAGACGGACAGGAGGAGAGGAGGCTTTGCTTGATGATTCCGTGAGAGGGAGACGGCTCGATGTTTAAAAGCAGCAGCAGAGACACAGAAAAAATGCAGGTGTGATTGTACTGCCAACCATAAACCTAAGAGACAACTGCTGTTATTGAGCTGTCACTGTGGAGCTAAACTCAGCACCACAAAGTGTGTGTGTGTAGGAAAAATCAAAATAAAACTGTGCCGTTCAAACCCATACTGCTGGGTTTCCACACCACTAAAAAGAAGAAAGAGGTAACCGTGGCAAACATTAGCCGACGTGTCCCTGCTCAACGGAAAACACACTGCTGCTTTCTTGAGTTATCTCCTCCTCAT
Source organism: Adelosebastes latens (assembly GCA_916700685.1). Lineage (NCBI taxonomy): Eukaryota > Metazoa > Chordata > Actinopteri > Perciformes > Sebastidae > Adelosebastes > Adelosebastes latens. Next base: position 159,060 of record CAKAKR010064321.1, read on the forward strand.
GCTATGCCCTGTCATCTCTCGTAACACACGTAAGGATATTATTTAAGGGGTGCAGAAATTATTGCTGCTGTTAAATTCTTTGCAGGACACTAAACTTTCGGCTTGGGCCTAGAAAAAAAAAAAAATTGTAAGCTTGTTATAGGGAACATGAATCCTGCTGTCTGCCTGTGGGCAAGCCTCACATGGACTTTTACTCTGCACTGACCTTTACCCACACACACATACATACAGAAATAGCAGCTATATTATTATTATTACAGGAAAGGTCAGCGGGAATGGATTGTACATACTGTAGGAGTGCAGGCACACCTACACGTATATTTTAGGTAAACTGCAAACAGCCTCATAAATCCTTCTTTTGTGTGTTCTTGAACTGACGTGAACTAACTTTTTTTTGTGGTGTGCGTGTGTGTGTGTGTGTGTGTGTGTTCACTTTCAGGTGTCGGACCTGTAATTGCATCGCTGCTGGAAAAATCATTTCTTGATGCGGGTCGAAAGAATCAGAAAACAGCAATAACATTTTTTATCTCACACACTTTGCACAAACTGATACCTTCCCTCTCTCTCTCTCTCTGACACACGCCCATGAGGTAATGTTCATTAGGGGTATTTCCATGGTCACACACAAACACAAAGACTTGCACATGCACACAGTCTCTCACACACACACACACACAGACACACACACACACTGCTAAAACAGCATTTTGTCCATAAAGTCTGTTTCCATGGTTAAGTTGTGATGAATGGGACTCAGTTGGAGTCAATGAGATAGCGCAACGCCATAATTCAATTCAGCACACACTCATGCACACACACACACACACACACACACACCACAGAGTGTGGGCCATAACTCAACACTTATGCATACACACACTTAGACACACACATACATTTTGTGCACAGAGTCAATGAGACCGCAGTGTGCCATAATTCACTGTAAAGATAAATGCCCAGTGTGCATTATCACTGGGTCTGTGCGGCTGGCTGCCGGTGTGTGTGTGTGTGTGTGTGTGTGTGTGTGTGTGTGTTAGCATCACTGCTGAGTCTCCTTAATGGGATGACGTCAGCCCATCAGGACAGACATATACACACATTTATGGTACTAATGTTATAAACCAGCTCCTACCACCTATTTGTGCTCATGAAAACTTCAATATATTCATTTTTTTATAAGCTGTAGATCTTATTTTGAGGGGTTTTTTATTCAAGTTGCGTTGCATACAAAGTTCTGCAGGGGGAAAAAGGAACGTCTAATTTCCATTGAAGTGCGTGGGTTACGGGTTGAAATCTCCCAGGCAGACATGTCACCTCCAAACTTCCAAAAACTCAAATAAATTAGCCTTTAATGAGGGGTTGAGGGAGAAAAATACTACCTTGAAATCGCAATAAGTGAGGGCAAGTGGTTTAGGTTAAAAAGGAGGGTGCTTTTCTGTGGATGTTTTTTTTTTCCTTCTGAGATGTTTGTGAGGTATGCGAGGGTGTTTGCGAAATGCGATTGCGAGTCCCTTGTTGTATGTTTTGGAAGTTCATTCTATCATCCGAAGGTTATGTTTGGCACGTCTATATTATAACTGCCAGGAAAGATGAGGGTGAAGCTGACAAGATAGAGGTGGTTTTATAGAAAAAGAAGGGCTGTTATTTAATGTGAATCACCAGCATACCAAGATGCAAAAGCTTTCCAGATACATTAACATTAGTGAACCTAAGAAAGTTGGTGTCAGGTGATGTATTAATGGCGGTTAATCCCAGACAAATAATACAAAGTGGAGCCAGAAGAGTATGTTTACTGAATTAATGCACCAAGGTTTTTCCTGCATAGAGAAATACGAGGGGGCCGCCTCCGTCAAATTCCATCCCGCCTCCAGCTCTCGACAAAACTGTGACATGTGTCTTCTATTTTCTAAAAAGTGTTGCACTTGGTGGATTTCTGTCATTTGTAACTGTAATTGCAGCACTACGCCGTCGTGGTGGCGCTGTATCATAATCAGCACAGTGAAACAGGAAAGGCGCTGACAAAAATGTCATTGAAGAAGAAAAAAGACGTGTGCTTTCAGTTGGACCGCTTAAAGTAGCCTACCAAAAGTGAAAGCACTCATTATGCAGAATGGCCCTTTCCAGAATAATATATATTATGGTATATCACTGTATTATAGTTATTGATGCATTTGTGTGTTTATCACTTTAATGTTGCAGCTGGTAAAAGTGGAGCTCATTTTAACTACTTTATTTACTTAATAATGACAAACTACTTAATAATACACCTTTAGTTTATAAGTTGATTTATGTTTTGTATTAAGAATCTGAATCTGTAAGTAGCTAGTAGTAACTAATATTGTCAAATAAATAATTTAAGTTAAAAGTACAATATTTCCCTCTGAGAGTAGAGTAGAAGTGTTACATAAAATGGAAATAGTCAAATAAAGTACAAGTACCTCGAACTTGTACTTAAGTACAAGTGTACTTAGTTACATTCACGTACACCACTGTTAGTGCACAAAATAGTTTACAAGAGCAAAAGACCTAGCCTGGACTCTTCATAGATCTATCCTCTTAATTTTATTCTCAAAGTGCACCATATTGATGCATTTAACTTTAAAATGTAAAAAATGTTCGGTTCCACTAGGGGGGTCCAGGGGAGCATGGACCACCTCCATCTAATTTTGAGCCAGGAAAAACCCTGTACACCCGTACGTTTGGACTGTGGATGATATGACTTAATCTCAGTTAGCAAGCCCCTCAAGTTAACAATTAGTAGTAGACACAGCACACACACACGGCTGAAGCTTCGAGTATTCGCTGTTGATTATACCACGGAAGCTCTGGAGCCCAATAAATGGTTCTCGGGACAGCAATATTTCCACCCGCATAGTTGTTGTATGTGGGTTGAAAATGCAATTGCATTTACACTTGTGTTCAATGTGGTCACAATGCGTCCCTGACCACCTCCGGAGGTGGTTTTGCTGATCGGATCACAACCCGTCCTCAATGCATTTTGGGTACATTTACACCTGTACTTTCATGTGGTCAAGCAATATCTGATAGCAATCTGATCACCCAAAACACATTTAATGCCATGTGTAAATGGGGTCTCACAGTTAACTAACTGCCCTCAGCAAAATATCAAATGTTCAAAACTAGGCAGTTATGATTACTGCATTATAACATTATGAGAAAATTGGAATTTTTGTATTATCACCGGATCACCAAAGCCCATTTTAGACTATGTTTTCATTTTCTGCTTACAGTAGTCAGTTTTAGGTTTTGTTGACTGTTGGTGTGTGCAGGATTAGGGCGGTCAATCGATTAAAATATTTAATCGCGATTAATAGCATGATTGTCCATAGTTAATCGTGATTAATCACAAATGAATCTCACATTTTTCATCTGTTCAAAATGTACCTTAAAGAGTGATTTTTCAAGTATTTAATAATAATACCAACCTGTGGGTACAGTGGTACGTATTAAGAATTGACGCCTCCCTGTATTCATGCTTGTAATATAAATTTGACACCCCTGCTATAATTTACAATGTACCCCTCAGAATAAGACGTGTGGTTGTTTCTCCATGTAACTTCCTCAGATTCCTAATTTTTATTCTGATGTACTTCATTGTCCCCGTGGGGAAGGAAACTTGTCTCTGGCTTCATCGTGCCGTAGATCTGCCTTAATTACAAAAAGCCACATAAATAAATATACAGCTCAAACTAATTACAAAGTGTAATAAATAAGTAAACAACACGATGCAACACTTGCACAACACAATCCACTCAGGATATATCACTTTCCGAATAGAAAACTGCTGTCAGTGAAAACAAGTATTAAATGGGACGACAACTCTCCTCCTCCGGGCCTGAAAAAGCAAATGAGGTCATGCCGATTCACCCTGAAGCTCTGCGAGACATGTAACTTGCAGTTTTTGTTGAACTTTTACACCTCCACAGTGCGTGATAGCAGATTCCCCAACCAGAGGTGCAGCACGCCTGGCTGGTTCGGGCCAAAGGTTCGGAGGCAGACGCTGTTAATAATGCTTCTCTGTCTGCATCTCTTCATCTTCCTCCCCTCATTAGTCCTCTTTGTCAGTTTATGCCTTTTAGAGGATAAACTTTATCATCATAGGGATATTCTGTTGGTCAAATGCAATAAAAAGGATACAAGATAAAATACAGCGATCTGAACTCAACCTTCACTCCCACTCGGACATCAATCACATGCTCGCCCGTGTACACACATGCCCTCACACACATGCCCTCGCACACACACAAACACACACACACAGACACAGGAAAGGAAAACAGCTAAATCTCCTTGTCTTTATCCTATTTCGATCAGCAAACAACAAAGTTGTGCATCACAGTCAACATCTGGTAAGGAGCGGGAAAGACAGCCTGGTCACAGCTGATTAAACCTCTGTTCTGTCCTCTCCTGCTCTCCATGATCATCGATACTGTTTCAATACAGCCAAACAAAAGATTTAGTCGTGCTCACTATACATATTTTTTCTGTTTCTTAGGGGAGTTATGTACTAATTGTTGTTTTCAGATTAACCCCGTCTGGATTGTTTATGACAAGCTCAGTTTACAGGTACGAAAAATGCTAACTTAGTGTAGACAGTGTAGACTCAGTATTTAAAGGTCCCATATTGAAAAGAGTGAGATTTTCATGTCTTTTCTATTATAAAGCAGGTTTAAATGTTACATAGATACAGTGAAAGTATCAAAACGCTCAATCCACGGCAAACTACACACAGCTCGTATTCAGAAAATGTGCCTTAAAATGAGCCGTCAGGATTTCTGTAATTTTGTGATGTCACAAATATACAATATATAGGCAATTTATTATGTTCTCACGACTTTACCACTTGAACGCCAAGCATATTGTGTACACGACTTCCCATGTTGTAAACACGAGCTCACGAGTTTCATTTATTTCTGGTTGCAGTATATGTGAGAGACATCAGCTGAAACTAAGTAAACATGGACCCAAACTGTTGCCTAGCAACGCAATTCCGCTGAAATGAGCTAAAACGAAGTGTTTCAGACAGAGGGTAAATATGGGTAGTGTCTAGAAGGTAACCAGCGAGTTGGGGAAACGCATTGATCTCAAATGGTTAAGGTTATGATAGGTCGTCGGGCAGCGAGTCTCACGACAGTTTTTGCAGATCTCATATCAGATTTCGCAATTTGCGGGCTACCTTCTAGACACGACCATAAATACAGGCATATTCAGGCAGACAGTGAGGAAAATATTTTTTTTTTTTTAACAGTACAGCATGTAAACATGTTCTAGTAGAAACACAAAATACAAGTATGAACCAAAAAATGATATAGATATATACACAATATGTGACCTTTAGGTTGAATGCCAACATTCAATGCCATGCAAGTAAGGGTGTGGAAGTCGGGGTGGTGGATGGACGTGTAGAGCTTCTGTTCTGTCACAGACCTGCAATGAATGTTTGTTTTTTATTTAACCGCAATCGTTTCCTACCCTTGCCCACATGTTTTAGTTGTCCAACCATAACCACTATTTATTTGCCATAACCAAGATCTTTCCCTAACTTTATACCATGTCATATATTGTAGAAAGTGAGAACTGCCACTTGAAAATGTGGCATCGGACATAAAAAAAGACGTTGAATGAGACCTGAGGTTTTGCAGAATCGTCCAATATCTGCGTTCTTGTCTGACTTTTTTCCCCATCCCTCTCACAATCATTGCAAAGTTATGACTCTCTACCTGCCTCTCTCTCTCTCTCTCTTTCTTACTCTCCCACCCACTCCATCGCTCCAGCTGCATATTTCCCTCTTTCACGTCCTCTCACCATCTCTCTCTCTCTCTCTCTTGTATCCTACACATATTTCTGTTTCTCACTTTCTCTCTCTGGCTGGCTCTTCTAGAAATGGCAGCCTGTCTGTTCAAATTCAGCTCCCATCAGTACTACACACACACAAACACTCACACACACACATACAAACACACACACACCATCGGAGGGGGAACAAATTATTCCAGGACAGGAGAACTGTTTTGTTTGGTTCACCCTTGTTTGTTTTCTCTCCCCCTCTCTTTCTCTCTCCCCCTCTCTTTCTCCAACAGATGGGGTATTTTAATGAAATCAGCCTTGCCTGTTCCCATCTGTGTGAGAAATGAATTTCACCATTTTTTAAATGAGGGAATTTACAATGAGACAGGCTGGAACGCAGGGAACCCCAACACCAAGTTTTTTTTTCTGTTCTTTTCTTCTGACTCCCCTCTTGTACCTATTACGCTTTCACTGCATTTGTCTGTGTCTCTGTGTGCCTGTCCGTCTATTTGTCTTTTCTTTCTTTCAGTACAGAGCCCCTCTTTAATATATTTCAGGTTTTTATAACTTTGCATGCTTTTGTTGAAACAGCATATCTAAAGAAATGGACACGCTTATTTGCTTTCATGCCAAGACCTAGATACTCTCTTGAGTATCAGTGTGTCATTTCATTATTCAATTATCAATTTATTAATAAAGAAAAAAGGGACCACAAGACCATGGTGAAGACAACTGGTAGTCTATCCATGTCAGTAGCATTGTATTTGTTTCTCAAAATTGAAACCACATTTCCCATAAACCCCAATGCTTTCCGTCACAAAGAGGATAATATGTCTTCCCTCCCTGCCGTTGATGTCAGTCTGCGTTTGTTTTTCACTTTCGCTTTTCTGAAAAGTTTTTTGGCTCTGGTTTTGCAACCTTTCTCAAAACCAACCAATGAGAGAAACTTTGAAAGCTTTTGGCTTATTTTTCAACAGCATCCTCTTACTATGTGGTGACATAAAGCAACCCTTGCAGCAGATTTCACCTGTAAGTGGACCTGGTGGCACGCTATGGTTTAATTAGCGTAGCAAGGAGCGATAACCAAACCTGTGGTGACAGTCTCATTAGCTAGAGCACTTAGAGCACACTTTAGCAGTCATTAGAAACCACTAAGTCAATATGGAACACTTATGTTTTGTAATGAGCTTGAAATTATATTAAATAATGTTTCTTTAAATCATTATTTGAGGACTTGTCATTATATTATATATTATGTTTACTAGAATTGTACAATCTATAACTAAAATGGAAGGAGTCTCGGTCACAACTGCTCATCTAATCGACTTTACACTTGACGGCTGTATTACAAAGGACCCAAGGACGTGCAGCGTCGAGTGTGAGCTCCTGAGATACGGGACATATTTATCAGTAGTGTGTTATGTACACACTGTGTAGTGTATAGACTAGGGCTGGGGCGATACACCTACCTAACTTCCTTCTACCTTCACACAGACTCAAATGAAGTAAATAAATCGATTCTGCCATTAAAAATATCAATTTCAAAATCGTAAAAATCGATTGAATCTAATCTGTTTTCCAGCCCAAGTATGGACCCTTTTTGTGTCAACATCATGATTACGTCACGGTGTTAGCTGGAGGCAAAACAAAGGAAAGACTGGAGGCAAACACAGGCAGTGGGCTAATGTTACACATCAAAAATGTCATCTTGCTGTGTTGTTGGGTGCCAGAATCGAGATATCACATACATTTAAGATAACAAACTGTGACTCGAGACTCTAGCGAGCTACAATATCTGCAAAACGTTTCAGAGATGGAGAATAAATGTTGCTAATATTTAGCCTTCTGCTAACCACAGCTGTGAGCCATTGGCTGCAGTTAGCAGAAGGATAAACTATTAGCAACATTTACTCTCCATCTCTAAAACGTTTCGCCGATATTGTTCGACTCTTTTTTGGATTTAAAGATTTATAAGCCCTCAGTTTATCTTTACAGCCCACTGGTCGGACGGCTGGCTACTTAGCTAGCTTGCGAATTCCACCATGCTGTCATACAACAAGTGAGACAAAACAAAAAAATGAGCCGAACAAAGTTGTCACTCATCTGCCGATAGCACTGTGCTTTCCCACGCTGTGACAAGAGTGTTTGGATGAAAAATTAAGTTGTTAACTAGCCAGTTCTACTAGCCAGCCATCTACTCCTGAAGTAGTCTGCCAGCGGCGTAGAGGTTGGCTAATCTGATCCCATTGGTTTATGTTAATGTCTTTCTCAACTAAGGCTCCTGATCCTAGAGAGTGAGTGACCGTACATATTGAGAGAAACTAGTATTTTCTTCAGCCATTGTTAAAAAGCCAGCATGACTTGCTAGCCAGCGTTAACTAAGGTGTTCAGAGAATTTTTCTGCCTCCACTTAACGCTCCGCCCACAAAATACGTCATCATGTTTACTAACAGAGAAGTGGTCTATGAGAGGGGACACCGTTGCCGTTACACCGCCAAACACCAGGCTGGGTACAGCTCGCTCTGCATCGCCGTTTGTGGGACCTATATGCACCCAAATGATGCATATACTCTAATAATGCTAGGAGTTGCAACTATGTCATTGCAGGTGTACTGCTCAGGACCCAAGGGAGCGCAGTGTGAAGTTGTTTGTATGAGCGGTTCTGGAGAAAGCTGAAAGCAGCAACACCACAGGCCAAACATTCGGCCCGTTCTGAACAGGCACCTTTTGAATGGGTACTGCACTAGTTTAACCATTGTAAAAAGAACATCTGTTTGACCAGCGGGATATATCTGGTTGGGGAGGCGCCTCTATTACTGACCATTCAGGTGTCACTGAGCATGGCATGAAAGGTCCAACTGCTCCAGTGGGGCTGCACAGTGGCCAACAGGTCAGACTGTGGTTGTATTGGGCAGCTACCAGATGTTAGTGTGCATAATCCTTTATATCCACTGGATGACACGGTCTGGGTGGGACACGGATTTATTGAGGACTAAATGTCCATTTCAGAAGGAGAGCATCTTCACACATTCAGTTTTTCAACAAGATTTTGTGTTGCTTAGTTCTTTTACATTCATCTCTTTTGTTGCTTCAAATGTAAGATTCTTTGTTTCCAAGAGTTGTTTTGCCAACATTTTGTGTTTTTACATGGCTTTGCTTCACAGCATGGCTCCTTATCCTCATTTTGGATCTACATTTCCTCCTTTCTCTCTCAAGAAAACTCATTTTGCTGTATTTCAACACAATGTACAATCCTGTATTTCAAAGCATTCAAATCTTGTCTCACTTTATCTGTTATTGTAGTGTTTTATACTATTACAAACAACGGTTTTATAGGTTTATTTATGAGTGCTCTGAGTTGAAGGACTCACGCACCCTTTCAAAACTGCCTGTAGTGTAGTTTCACCAACAGGGCTATCAATCAGAAAAGGTCGCAGACTGAAATGTTGACTTTTTGGAGATGCCATGTTTTCATCTGTCAGCAACGTGAGGCATGAGTTGTGTTTTCAAAAGAGAGAGTGTCTGCATGCGCGTTTTCTTGTACACATGCATCTGTGCCTGTGAAAATGTACGCATGCGTTTGTAAGGGGCCGTGTACGGCGCTGACGCGTATGTGCGTGGCGGCGTGTGTTTTCTCAGGTGTGTTTTCAGGAAGGGAGCTGTCAGACATGACGACTGACGTCACCCTCATTATACACACACCCTCACACACACACAAACACACGTAAGTTGGCAGGTTAAAGCAGTTAGCTACTTATAAAACAGAGGAGTCATTCAGACAAACTGCACCTGCTTTTTGAAACGGCTTAACATGCAATTACACGGGCAGAGAGAAACACACTAGAACAGACATATACACACACAAAGATACCTAAATTCAATTCCAGGCAGACTATTGGGAAGTAGCCAGAATAATTACTGATATAACCAGCAAAAAGTGAAATAGAGAGACAGAGAGGGAGAGAGAGAGGATTAAAGACCGAAAGCAACAGATCCTAAAAGTCTAAATTTAACTGAGAAGCAGCTCTCTGTCATGTCATGTGTGTGTGTTTGAGTGTGTATGTGTGTGTGTGTGTGTGTGTGTGCGAGAGGCAGGTGATGCGTCAGAAACACACTTGTTGCAGCAGCAATTAAAATATGTAAATCCAGGAGTGTCGGGGTAAAATCTGATAGGCTATGCTTAACTGCACTCAGTGATGATTGATCATGAATATACATGAGCCACAGCAACGTTTGATCAGAAAATCACTAATGCATACACATTCAGACAGACAGGTAGATGGATAGATGCATGTATGTGTGTTTATCCATGTGCTTAACATACAGTATACACAGCTGTGAGACTGCTGTGTGTGTGAGTGCATGATTATGAATATGCGTATCATGATTGTAAACAAATATGCGAGGCTGCATCTTCATCATAACCCTCATCATCAGGACTCGGGCTAGGTGCCTGGAAAACATGCAAATCACTTTTGCTCCGAAAATATGTTAATGAGTTTCGAGCACAGAATTAATTAGACCTGCGACGTTCTACAGAGATTCTACAAAACCTACCAGCCGTCAAACTGTGTGAAGCGTGATTATGAGATCATTTGCATATTAGTCCTATTAAGGGACATTAGCGAGCCTCATGGTCATATTAGACCTAGGGAACCGGTGTTTACTTGTTACGTTAATGAGGGATGTGAAAGGTCAACAAGTCAAAACCCCACAGTGGCAGGGAAAGTCTGGGCAGAGGGAACGAATGAATGAGTCATTTATGCTTATGAGAAAAGTGTTGCTGTCGGCCGACAGAATTTTATAATATTATATTTTGTATTAATAGCTCAATGATAACGCACATGTTACTATATAAACTATTCCAGCTGTGATTTTCCTACATTTGACAGCAGCAAAGGCACAGCGGGACACAGTGAAGAGCTATTTTGGATAGTTTGCGAGGGCGGGACAGTTTTTTCCTACCAGAAACTAGAAATTTTACGAGAGAAATTTAAAGCTGCACTTATTAATCAATAATTTTGCGTGAACAATGGGCCAAATGACAGTGTGTAAAATGAAAGGGGTCGCTCGTATCGTCATGAATCAACTGGGAATTATCACCCAAATCTGCAGTTTGCATTAGCTCTATTGCATGTTTTAACATCTTTCAGCGCATTGTTTTGGTTTTACGACCCAGAACTTTGACATTTTGGTTCACTATTGGACTATACATGTCACAGCACTCATCAGCGTTGTCTTTAGCTGCAACAAGCGGCAACAAAAGCTTGATAATCCCACAGTGCCATACCTACCGACAGCCAATATTAGCAACTAGCTGGTGGACATACATAGTGGAGCATTTAGCAGCTAAAGACTCAGATCTTTTTCTCAGGAGTTGGTGAGGACAGAGTTATCATTTCCATTGTCTCCTAGTACTATTTATCCATGCAACATTCAGATTGTGTCGGATGGAACTCAAAACTGTCATTTTGACATTGTTTGTGTCCTTTCACAAGTTAGAACCATAGATTGTATATGAGAAGTGGACGTAGTCACCGTGACATCATCTATTGATTTGTGGACTGCAGTTTTGAAGCCTCGCGGTCGCCATCTTGGTTTTTTGCAACCAGAACTGACACAAGAGGGTGGAGCTAAATATAACCGGACGCTGAATGAGACATTTTTAGGCAACCAAACTGTTACAATTAACTTTCCTGAACTGAAAACACACTGTGAAAGGGTTAAAGTTGTAAGACGAAAACACGGACAGCTCCCAGACCGGACAACGCCGTGGTAGCGACCTGTCAATCACAAGGTAGCCACGCCCTAAAGCATACCCTATGGTCTATTTGACACTAAATGGGACCATAATTTACTAAATGAACATCATGCTGTATTGAAGAAGACTTGAAACTAGTGATTGAGACCATAAACTCATGTTTACAATGTTTACTGAGGTAATAAATCAAGTGAGAAGTAGAGTCATTTTCTCATAGACTTCTATACAATCAGACTTCTTGTTGCAACCAGAGGAGTCTCCAAAGAAAACTATGTGGGTCTTTAGGTTTCCAGTTGTTTTCATCAGTTAGTTGCTTACGTCTGTTGGGCAGGTAGAGTATAGTGCATTTATCAAAGCAGTCCCTGCCTACAAGGAGCGATGAGAGCTGCTGAGATTGAACCATACATCAGGAGTAAAAACAAAACAATACGCTACAAGAAGCTAAAAAGAAAAAAAAAACATAGAGCTCCAGTTTGGGAGAGTTAAGGAGTTCGAGTGACATCAAAATCAATGCTGATATAAAAAATACTGATTAATGCAGGGCTAAGTTTAAGACTCTTGGATTACAGTGCCCTTGAGCAATTTAATGAACCCACAGCTCCTCTGGTGGAGCAGCTGGGTAATGTGTTTTTTCAGAGCAGAAGTCACTGAACTGTGTGAATGTGAAGCAAAGCATCGCTTGTGAAGAGGTTGGACCCTCAGCAAACAGCCCCTGGGTAAATATAGGAATCACTGATGCTGATTAGCATTCAGATATTCTTCTTAACAGAGCAGGCTTATCTCACGTCTCTGTGTCATTATGTTCACCAGCTCCTCTCTCTGTCTGTCATTTAGCAAGTTTCAGGTCAGTGGGCTCCAAGCAGGCTTTCAGCAGAACGCCCTCGTTCAAATTACAGACAGGAAATGTAGACATGAATGATAACCAGCGACAGGCACTGTGCTCATAGAGAGAGCAAACAGCAAGTACTAATAACTGTGTGTTTGTTTGTGTGTGTGTGTGTGTGTGTGTTAGTGTGTGTATTTAAAGGTGCGGCAAAGAGCCCCATTAATTATGCTTTTCTGTAATCTGTTTCTGGTGTGAATGAAGTCTTTTGTGCATGTGCTGGGGGGGTTTATCAGGGCAAAGCATAATGCTTGTGTGTGTCAGGGAGGATAGAATGAATCATTACTACTACATGAATCATTACTAAAGTCGACCATTACTGCTACTTCAGGGCCTGAACTTTTAAAGCTGAATTAGAAAAATGGATCCAAGCCTCTCTTCAGGGGGCTCATCTTTGAGCTCCTGTTTTTGCTGCAGTTCATTTAAACGGGCATTTTCAATGAGAGGTGAATAAACAGAGGAAGTTGGGTCTTCCACTTGAGACAAAGCTGTTCTGGTTTAACCGGTGTGGAAGAGAAAAAGGCAGAATTGGACACATTAGTGCCGCTGCACTTGACAACAGTGAGGCCTCTGATTTGACTGACCAGTTAATCGTCTTACTGCCATGCTTTATGTGGTGTTCTTGATGTTGTACTCTGCTGACAAAATTAAACTTTGTACATTACCACCTGTAACTGCTAACTGCAAGGGGTAGAATTTGGTAGGGACAGTAGGGAGATGTCCCTACCAATATCCAGCGACTACTAAATTGTCCCTAGCAATAATTTTAATAAAAAAATCTGCTCCAATGCAGCTGCAAGTTAGCGAGAGAATAAGATAAACCAAAAGGCAGAATTCTAGTCTGTCAACTATGACGGAGTATTAGAGCCACTGTTAATTAAGTCATAATTAGGGCTGCAACAAATGATTATTTTCATTGTTGATTAATAAGTCGATTATTTTCTTGATTAGTTGTTTGGTCTATAAAATGTCAGAAAAATGGTGAAAAATGTCTGTCAGTGTTTCCGAAAGACCAAGATGACGTCCTCAAATGTCTTGTTTTGTCCACAACTCAAACATATTTATATATTTACTGCGTACTACGTAATGCACAGCGGACTATAGGGCAGGTCGATTTTTTCTTGAGATATTAACACTTTAATTACGGCTTTATGCTCGTAATATTACGACTTTTCCCTCAAAATATTACGACTTCTCAGAGAACAGAGATATGTGGGAAATGTTTTGAATGCATCTACAATAGGCTAGGGGAACAACAAACCACCTACTTTTTAACTTCTATGAATTACTAATTTTATATATTTTTGATTTGAGTAGCTGTTCTGGAACGTTTTGATCATAACACATGATCTTCATCAGCAGATGGAGTTTATCCAGTTGTGATGGAGTTGTGGGTGTTTCCAATTAAAATTTCTATCTTTTTGTAGCACGTTAAGGAAATCTCATTCATGAGGGTTAAAGTTCATTCTCGATCTTGGGAAAATACACTGCTGATAACATTTAACACTACTGCCATCAGAGACCTACAGTATACATGTCATCTTCAACACACAAGGGGTAGTCAGGGACCGCACACATTGATGCGCCACTTTTCCATCCACCTTACTGTATATCACTCTTCACACATAAAATTAAAGACTAACAACTCCCTGGAGGGAACTGGGTCATTTCAGAAGGAAAAGACTATAAATATGGATAGAAATACAAATGTATTCCCTCCCTGGAAGTCTTAACAAAACAAGTACAGTACAGTATTTATGTGTGTGTGTGTGGCTACTTGCTATATGTGTGTGTTTGTATCTGTGTCCCAGTAAAGCATGACGGCCGAATCTGTCTTTTAATGAATTTAATAGTTCCATCATTTCTCTATCAACCATCAACGCTGGTGTTCCACACACACACACACACACACACACACACACACACACACACACGCACATGCACACACATGTTGATTCTACGTTGGTGTTCCTTATTATTTACTTCAATTGGAGAAACATGCCAACTGGAAAAGTGACTAAGCAGATGTGTGTGTGTGTGTGCGTCTCGGTGTTTATCTGCGGGTATACCTCTCTCTTGGAGGAATTTGTTAAGTAATCTGACTGTGGAATTGAATTATGTCGTCATAGAAACAAGGATTAGGTTATGGGATGTTTAAGAATGGTCAATTAGTGTTACTACCGCAACATATGTGAGAGGAAAACAAGGAAGGCAGAGAAGCATGCAGAGGAAGAAAGAGATATACAAGTGTGGAAAGGAGGGAAAGAAAGAGAAAGAAAAGGATTTTGTATCAAGAATCTCCCCACTGAAATGTCCATCCTGACCTTTGACCCACCAAGAGCGGACAGCTGAAAGCAGAATATCCTTTAAGAGATCAATATGGATGTCTCTGGGTGCCAGCTGTGTACAAGAAGCAGCAGTAGCTTGTTGGGTAGAGATGTCTGGACCAAACTAAAGCTTACCTCACTTCAAGACACACGGGCCGACATCGAGAGAGATAAAAAGACAGAAAAGAGACAGAAACAAGGAGAAAAGGGAAAAGGGGAAGAAGAGGAGAACCAACGTGAAACAGTCATCAGACTTCAAAGCATCTTTGTCTCCGATCTGTTTAGAATTTTAAATCGGGAGTCCAGATCCACCAAAACAAAAGATGAAACGATGCTGTAATCCGATAATCGTTGCAATGTTTCACAGAGGGAAAATATTCCTGAATATATTTATGTGTTTATGTGATTGCTGCAGTGAAATGTGCTTAAAGCATGATAAAATGTTTAATTTCGGTTTAACTGGATTTGTTTTTTTCCTTTTTGTTTGTTATAGTGGGCTTTTTTTCTGGTCACGATGGGCATCTGTATGTTGCAGTATGTCTCTGTGTGTGTTTGTGTGTGAGAAAGAAAGCGAGAGTGAATGGAATAAAGAGCTTTTGTCTGTATGAGTTTTTGTGTACTTTCACTGCTGTATACAGAACATCTAATCTGATCTCTGGGCATTTTGAAGAAAGCACATCTTGACTTTTTTTTGTCTGTCACTGGTGTAAACTGTATTTTAGGTTATATTTGGACTTTTGTTAGGACTGTAATGTGCTAAACTGAGTTTGAATTAGGGGCCAACCAATCGTTTCAGTTCCAGATTTATTCATTTAGATATTTATTACTTTGACTTAGATGTCAGTAAGTTATATAGTTTGTGATAAAGTCAAAGAGTGTTCATTTCCAACAGTGTCAATTTCGTATCGCCCGATTAATCAACTATGGGCTTTTTCCTGCTCCAAACTATCGTTATTATATCGGTCTTTAAAAATCCACTGTCGGTCGACGTCTAGTTTTTATCATTGAATTCATTATAAGAGTTCGGTTGCATCAGCATTGTCTACAACAGTTTTTATTTCAGTGGAATCACTGTGAATGCTGGATTTGCTCATCCCAATTAATGGCGGATCAACTGAAATGTGTTATTTGAAAGGGTTCGCTCGTAGTGATGAACCCACAGATAAATACCACCAAACGCTGTAGTTCCCCCTGACCTCTTTTGGCTTTTAAAGCGTCTTTCAGCTCATTGTTTTGGTTGTTACAACGCACAACTTTACTGACTCTTTCCACTCTCATCAGTGTGGTTTTTGCCCGCTGCATGCAGCTGTTTTCAACAAGATGATCTGATAAACCCTCTGTACGCTACCTGCCCAGCATCAAACGGAAGACAGATCAAATTAGCGACTAGCTGGTTAACATAATAGAGTGCTCCAGGGATGACGTACTTTTATAGGCCAACCAGGAAGTTAGCATCGCCCTGGGTTCCCTCGACAAAAAGCCAATGGGATTTTTCCATTTTATATCATAGAACAAAAGATTAAAATCTCTTCAGCCTGTGTTAACCACAGACCTTATTTCAGGCATCTAACTAAAAACTCATAAAAAAAAAAAAATCAACTTTGAGACAAAGGAACCAGAAGTGCTAAAATGCAAACTCATTTCCGGGTTTGAAGACTAATTCCTGCAGCTCACTATGGAGTATTTAGCAGCCACAGAGCCAGCTATTTCCCTCAGGAGACCAAAACAGAGCTAAGTAGAGACTGAATGCTGGACTTACATTCGCCAGGTGGCAAGAAAACAAGATACTAAATACATGTCGCTCCTTGTAAATAGGCAACTGTTTTCTAACACCTTCTCCATAACAACTTTGAGAACATGTCAGTGTTGTGTTTCCAGTTTGTAGCACTGCTCCGAGGCGGCCAAAAAGGAAAACTTATGCAAGTTTAACTCAAAATCCTGCTGCCTCAGTGACAAAAGCATTTATGTCAATAAACACCCACCATGTTCATTTCCTCCGGGGAAATGTTGTTAGCTTGTGTTATTTTTGTTTTGCATCTTTACAAAAAAAAAAAAATCAATACAAAACTGCCAGTTACATAATTCAAAAGGATCAATTAACTCGTTTGATCAAATTCCTCAGCTTCTGTAACTCAGCATGCTGTTTGTGAAATTGTTATTCTAGAAAGAGGCGCCCACACACTGCGGACTATTCTGAGGTCTGATGGAGTATTTGATGGGTTGATTTTGTATGATGATTGATTTCTTCTTCATCTGCTCCAAGATAAAACAATCTGCCTTTCAGTATTCTCATCACTTAGCAGGGGAGTTAATCGATGGGCCAATCTCCCAAAATCACAGCGTGTTTTTTTAACAACTGTTAAATTAGTCCGTAGCTGCGAGCGCTTGGTTGAAAAAACACTGATAAATGCAGCCCATACATCCTCGTTTACATGGAAATGTCTGTTTAGACAATCTGCACTTCACAATATCCCAGGGCCATGTAATCTTACACAAAGTGGACGGGGGCAGCTTTTCCATTCTTGGGGTTAATCACATGTTGGTGGGGCAGGATGGACGGGAACAGAAAAAGAAGAAAAAGATAGAAAACTGGACCAATCGAAGAAGAGAAAGACGTGGGTAGTGAAAAAAAGAAAGGAAAAGAGAAGTTGGCATGTTTGACAAAGTTCCCTTCTCCCACCCCTCACACACTTGGACTCGGCCGTATACCTAGCGGCAAGGATTACTGACAAGATCAATGGGAAAATTGCCCCTGGACCTCGGACCACGGGGGTCTCAGCCTGGGCAGGATTGAAGGCGAGACCACTGGCGTTTAGAGGCACAGGCTGAATATTACATATCTAAAAGTGTGTCAGTTTAGCTCTCGTAAATAAATAAATTAATAGATGTAAGCATGTGAAACAAGTAAAGATTTTTCCAGGTGCCTGGAGCGGTGGTTCCAGTGGAGGTCAGAGAACACACTTTAAAAAATACAAGTGGGAGAGAGGTCATTTTACATCATGTGAACTGTTTATGACTCAAATTCAGATTAGAACAGGCTACAACTGTTTTCTATAACACATTGCACTTTTGTTGAATACAGAAACAATCAATAAAATAAAGGCTTTCAGATTGTATTGAATACAGTTAGAATGCACCATTTACTTTATTCAATTATATTATAGTATTATTATTATATATAGATTAGGGCTGTCAATCGATTAAAATATTTAATTGCAATTTATTGCATGATTGTCCACAGTTAATCGTGATTAATCACAAATTCATTGCATGTTTTTTTTTATCTGTTCAAAATGTACCTTAAAGGGAGATTTGTCAAGTATTTAATACACTTATCAACATGGGAGTGGGCAAATATGCTTGCTTTATGCAAATGTGTATGTATATTTATTATTGGAAATCAATTAACGACACAAAACAATGACAAATATTGTCCAGAAACCCTCACAGGTACTGCATTTTGCATAAAAAATATGCTAAAATCATAACATGGCAAACTGCAGCCCAACAGGCAACAACAGCTGTCAGTGTGTCAGTGTGCTGACTTGACTATGACTTGCCCCAAACTGCATGTGATTATCATAAAGTGGGCATGTCTGTAAAGGGGAGACTCGTGGGTACCCATAGAACCCATTTACATTCACATATCTTGAGGTCAGAGGTCAAGGGGACCTCTTTTCAAAATGGCCATGCCAGCTTTTCCGTCATTTCTTGCCAAAATTTTGCTTAAGATTGGAGCGCTTTATAAGTATATCTTATCTTATCTTATCTTATGTTATTCAGCCTCCATGAGTGGTACCAATGGATTCTTTGTGTTTTCTAGTTTCATATGATGCCGGTATCTTCACTCTAGCTTTAAAACTGAGCCCGCTACGAGGTAAAAATTGCAAGTTACATTAATGCGTTAAAGAAATTAGTGGCGTTAAAACGAATTTGCGTTAACACGTTATTATCGCGTTAACTTTGACAGCCCTAATATAGATTGATAGTGAGAGCGGCTGCAGTGGCCTCCTCAGCCCTCAATATGTCCTTGCCACTTCTACTGTATATACAAATATACACACAAGCATGTAGCCATATATAAATACTGTACATACACGCTACTGCTTTGAGTTGGCAACAGAGACAGAGACCATCTTTGTTATTCCCCTCTCTCTCTCTCTCTCTCTCTCTGTATTTCTGTTTATATTCATCCCACTCTTTGAAGTGGTCATAACATTGCGTGTTAGTTTTGATGCTCTAATGAATAGACTGTTTTCATGTGACGCACTGGAAAATGGAAACTATGATTCTCTCCCTCTCTCTCTCTCTCTTCAACTTTCTCTGCATTTCTCTCACCCACGGCGCTTCTCCTCATCTGCACTTTAACCCTCTCTTTTATCTTTCTGACCCATCATTGTATTTTGTTATTGTTTTAGGTAATTATGTCTCCTTGAATATCATCATCTCGTGCACCATCTTGCCCTCTGACTTGTTTTCTCTCTCTCTCGCCCACTCACCATTTTTCTTTTTTTTTGTTCCCTATATCATTATCATCACTTTGCTTGATGTGTTGCATTTATGCTATTTTATATTCTCTGTATTTTTCTCTCTGTCCTCTGTTAACCCAAATGGTGTGTTGAGCAGTCCGATTCCTTTCTGTTAGCCTTGTTACAGACGTGCATTTGTGTGTATGTGGGTTTTTCTTTTTCTAACTGCGTGACTGTGTGAGAAAATGTGCGAGACGTCATGTTGTGCTTATCATCATATTTGTGTGAGCTGGTCCTCATCAGTGGCTTGTAATGATTAAAAAATCTGCGATCAGAGAGAAAGAAAGATACAGTTTTTTACTTTAATCTTTAAGCTGGTCAGCATTAACTTACTTATATTTATAAATACCACTACATATAGCTTTGCCGTATTAGTGCCTCACACATCAGTTACTTCAGCTTCAACCTATTGATTTCTTAAACCAATCCACATGTTGTGATGCACAGTATTACTCTGTTATGTTGTCTTGAAACGTTTTTCTCTCTCTTTTCTTTTGGAGTTGTTGCATTTTTTTTTTTACTTTTTGTGTATCTGTTTATTTGTTGTGGCTCTCCTTTTATGTTAAATGTTCATGACAGTTTGTTATACAGAGTTTGTTTCATGTGTCAAAGCCCCATGAATCCAAACCTAAATCATTTCACTATTGTGCAGCCCGTTTCAAAGATGCATGAGTATCAATTTTAGAAGATTGTTGTTAGAAGAGAAAAGAGCAGAATAGAAAGTACTTTACTGTCTACTTTTTGCGCACAAAAGGCAGAAATGTGTCTTTGGTTTGCATGTGCAAAATCTGCTTTAAAAAAGGGTACATTTAAAACTAGGGCTGTCAGTCGATTAAAACATTTAATCGCGATTAATCGCATGATTGTCCATAGTTAATCGCAAAGTAATCAGGCATTTGTTATCTGTTCAAAATGTACCTTAAAAGGGAGATTTGTCAAGTATCTAAAAATCTTATCAACATGGGAGTGGACATACATATGCTACCTTTATGCAAATGTATGTATATATTTATTATTGGAATCAATTAACAACACAAAACAATGACAAATATTGCCCAGAATCCCTCACAGGTACTGCATTTGGCATAAAAAATATGCTCAAATCATAACATGGCAAACTGCAGCCCAACAGGCAACAACAGCTGTCAGTGTGTCAGTGTGCTGACTTGACTATGACTTACCCCCAAACTGCATGTGATTATCATAAAGTGGGCATGTCTGTAAAGGGGAGACTCGTGGGTATCCATAGAACCCATTTTCATTCACATATCTTGAGGTCAGAGGTCAAGGGACCTTTGAAAATGGCAATGCCAGTTTTTTCTCGCCAAAATTTAGCGAAAGTGGATTCTTAGGTTTTCTAGTTTTATATGATATCTGTACCTTCACTCTACCTCTAATACTGAACCTGCTACAGCCTCTGAAATACAGTAAAGTCGGTCGGGATCGTCAGCAATCCCGCAGGTCTCAGGGGCTAGTTTCATATGATACTAGTATCTTCACTCTAGCTTTAAAACTGAGCCTGCTAAAACCTAAAAATCGCAATTTGCGTTAATGCGTTGAAGAAATGAGTGTCCTTGAAAAGAATTTGCGTTACCGTGTTATTATCGCGTTAACTTTGACAGCCCTATTAAAAACACAACATACTGTATCATCCAGAAAGGACACATTAACACACATTTAAAAACAATAAAAACACAAAAACAAAAAGTTTCTCTTCTCTGCTGTAGAACTCAATGTACTGACCAAAGTCGGAGTGTATTATAAACATGCTGCTTTTTATTATATTTAACCAAGACATCTTGGCCTGAACTATAAATTGCATTTTAATACATGACTTTGAAATACATAGGCGTATTTATTTATCTTGGTGCATTTTGCAAAAGGAAAGGGACAAGAGCTGTGGCCAAACCCCGCTGAACTACGGTAACGGTCCACTGAACAGACACTTTCTTGAAAAACTAGCCAGTTCCCAGACTTTCCACAGTTGTCATATATCCAGGTCTGTGAGTATGCATGTATGCGTAAAAGAGGGGAAAGAAGAAAGAGTGCCTGTGTACTCTCAGTGTGTGTGTGTGTGTGTGTGTGTTTGATTGCTTTCCCCCTGTGTTGTGTGATTAGATTTGTCTCCTTTACCTTCAGGGTTGTTGTTTTTGTCTGCCAGCCAGTATATAAAAGCTATGGGTTTACACACACACACACACACACACACACACACACACACATTAAAGACCCTTGTGGCACAGCAGTGTATAGTCATGGATTGCCGCCAATAATTCATCTATACTACAATATTATTCATGTAGAACGCACACTCGCACACTTATGCACACATACTGTACACACACACACACACACACACACACACACACATGGCAAAGCCATTAGTTGCTCTGCAGACACTCAAAGCTTTGTAGTAATAACAACTGCTTTTGTTGAGGATAATAAAAGGTTTATAGTAATGAAATGTATTACCATTTTTGACTGAAGCTTTTAAAGTTATGAAACACACAAACAAAGCAGCAAACAAGTCTTTATATGCAGGAATCCAGAGAGAGGAAGCCATCAGGTATTCAATAAAAGCTTGATAAATGATTGCTCAGAAAATACCCCGTATTGTATTCCTGCTCTCGTACAAAGGGCAGGGAAAACCTCTTATTGAGAATACAGTAACCTATGCAGCCCTGCAGGTATCAGGAAGATTTTTGATCCTTTGCACAAACATATTACTAATCGAAACCGAAACGAAACACTCCAATATACCAACACACTCGTAACACGTACTGTTGTGTTGAAGTAACACTAATGACACCTGTCGGCGCTCATTGACTGCGTTAACACTGCCTTTATTTCGAAAAAGAAAATATTCCTAATAAGCTGTTTAAATGGCTAATGAAAATGAATATTTCAATGATATTCCTGTTTACATGCAGCCACATACTCCGATTAACATAACCGGTGGTGGACTTGTTCGACTCCCTATTTCATTCCTTCAACCACCTTCTTGAAAAGGTCAGCATTCTGATATTTGCGCTTATACAAAAACATGTTGATATCCAAGTCTTTCATAATGTTTAAAAGTAGGTGGGTTTCTCCTTCCGACCAGATATGTGGGCTTTCCTTTTGGGCATGTATCTCTGCAAACTGTCGGCTAGTTGGTTTGTGTACAACGGACAGAGCTGGCTGTAAACACAGAAGAGGTTGTGTGTCACAAACTGCCGTAAAAAAACCCTAATTGATATGCATATTCCGAATGCGTTGTATACATGTCCAAAGAATGCTCCTAAAACCCCAAAAGATACTGGCATATCCCGCATGTTTTAATCGGAAAATGCTCCATTTCTTTAGCACATCAATGCAATCGATACTTCAAAGGTTGTAGAACAAATGAGAGGAGAGTGTTAACTTTCAAGAGTTGTAAAATCCTGTCTCAAAGTATAATAAACTGCTGTGCAGTGTTTTGGGCCCAATAAGCCTTCAAACTTATCGATTTATTACTTCAACTGGATATCTTCTCACCAGTACCTATAGCAACACACCCACATCAACGCAGCCCCTTGCATTTTTTTTAACAAAGTGTTGTTTTAACGACTACTTACATAATGGTGTTTGTGCATCGAGAAGCCAAAGTTGACCAAAAAACAATAGGCAAACAGTGCTGAAACAATGTTCAATGTAGCATCCAAACAGTATGAGAAACGGTGCTGACTGAGGTTACAAGAACAAATGACAGTGAGCATATACAGTAGTCTTTGCCTGCACAGTATTATGGTGCTATTGGAATTAAAATGTATAGATTGGAATAATTGTTGTCACTGAGGGATGTTCTATAGGTTGCGGAGGCATATACAGTCGGTTGTAATGGAAAATAAATTCAAAGTTTCCCTCTGAATCCCGTGACTGATTACCGTTTTAAGCAGGCAATCAGTAATCTGTAATGGATTATGCACGGAGGGTAACTTTCCAAACTTTCCTGCCGGTTCACATGAAAGATTTGTGATGCGAAAATGGAAATAATTAATTTCAGTACTATTTGTGTCTTGCACCAGCATAGTTAATATCGCCACCGCAACTCTTCTGCTGCGACTTGGTCACAGCTTGTTTGATTTTTCAGAGGTACAGTTTGTTTCCAGTCGGTGCTGCCACCACCGCCACTGCCCTCCCACACACAGATACATAACACACACACACACACACACACAGTTGGACAGCAGTCCCCTTGTATCACCCGCTGTCACCACAGAGCTGTGAGTCAGTGGATGTCGACTCCACAATTAAAGGAAAATTCCACCCTCAGGTACTCCTTCGCTCTTAGATCGCATCAATCTGCGATGCTCAGTGCATTGCAGCAGTTATTCTGTGATTAAGTGTTGCAATTTACTCGTTTGTTGTACCCACTCCCTCTCAACCTGTCTCCTACTCCAGTTAATGCTTTCCTGCGTTTCCCAGAATGACTTTAACCGATCCCTTCAGATCACAAATGAACTTTGTGTGTAGGTGGAGAGAGCAGTAGTGAAGGCAGTAGAGTGAGATTTGTTCCTATCGAGAAAAAGTGAGTCACTCTCTTCGGTGAAAATATCTTGAAGCTGCAATGCATTATGGACTATCTAGGCAACAATTGGCGGAGGAATTCATACGGAGTTCCTCTTCTTTATGATTATTGACTGTCGGTATGAAAGTCTGAAAAGGAGTCCTTGCTCTGACTGAAGGAAGGACACAGAAATCTGAATGTTATGAGATGATAAAAAAAACTTTGAAATTCACTTGGCTGCACTGGAAAATCTCTCAGCATGATGTGACTACTTTTTCGGCTTCTTACACTGATGCTACACTGTACTTTTCTATAGAAGATGCTGCACTCAGCCTAGTTTTTATCTTCCCAAACTTCTCATCAGAAGACAGGGCCGTAGCCAGGATTTTATAAATACTCGTGAGTTAAAAAAAAAATGTAATAATTCGTTGAGGGCTGCTGTAAAGCGCCCGGGGAGCAACTTTGGGTTCAGTTTCTCACTCAAGGACACTTTGACATGCAGACAGTAGGAGCCAGGGATCAAACTGCCAGCCTTGCGGTTAAAGGACAACCCGCTCTACCTAGTAGGAGAGTAAATTCTAGTGGGAATTTGGTCACGAGTCCAATGTCAGCAGCACAACCCCACCCCCTTAAAAACTTTGACCTGCAGAAAAAAAGAAAAAAAGTCTGTAAAATGTCACAGAAAAATCTGCAAATACAATGTTTTAATTCTTAATTTACATTTTCAATTATATCTATAAATGGCATCCTCCTACATTACGGTCTGAATATTGTTTCTCTACACTGCCAGGTGTGTAATTCTGGTTTAATTGTAATTTAGTTAATTTACTCTAACTTATATGATATGCACATATGCAGTGTAAAAAAATATAATTCATATGGAAAACATTTAATCAACACAATGTTGGCGTTTTTCCTAATTTTTCAAAAATTCTGATTTTGACAATTAATAAAAGTTTGATATTTCATGTGATCTAATAATATTAAAGTTTTACTCTTAGATACTTACCCAAAGTATGTCTATATCAGATTTCAAGACTTTTGACCGATCAGAACAAATATTGTGGCACTTTTTCCTGATCATACTAAATATAGGCACAAATGGGTGCAGTCCAAAAGAATATTTAGACAAAAAAAACTTGGTTAAGTAGTTATTTAATGGTAAACCCTTAATAAATCCTTAACATATTGAATATGGTTTGGGTTTTTTCCTCTCCATGCATATTACTTTTTATTGTTATTTTGAGCCATCTGTTTTATTTGAAAATAAATACTGTAAAATGTATTTGGCCAATAAGCTACAAGAATTAGGAAAAATGGCACGCACCAAGAAAGTTGGCCCAGATGCAAAATGAATGACTAAATTCTTTATTGTAAATTGTTTTAGGGTGGATTTTTTCCTATTACCTCAGTGTGGGGAAGACAGTTATTCCAATTCTCAGATTGATACTTGGAAGACTGGGATGTTTTGGCCGACTAACTCTTTCATTAATTTACTGCCCCCCTGTAGGAGATGAAATCTGATAGGTTCTCCTCTGTGTCCAGTTCTACCGTCTGCTATAAGCACTTTTGACAATGTAAGCTTGTATCGTCCACAATAAAACTCAGAGGTTTAACTGCTACAAATCATCTCACGACACGAGAATATACTGCCCCAATTTCCAACCTCCCATCCCTGCTGGAGGCGAGTTGCCTGTGTAGCGTCTGCAGACGGAGCTATCTGATTCACACGGTGGTGCTTGGAAATTAGTATGAAAATAAACCTGCCATCACATCCAGAATAATCGCTACGACTTGAAACCCTTAACCACAGGAGAATGTTTCCCTCAGGATGTTTTCTCCTCTCCTCTCCTTTTCCAGAGTCTCTGGTTAAATGTCAGAAACAATGAGGTTGTGTGATGATTTTATTGCCTTTACACTCCATAGCAGGAGCAGGGTTGTGCGCTCACACACAGACACACGTTTTATTAATGTAAAACTAGAACAGCAGGCATGTAACACATGTGGTTCAAATACAGCGAGGGCCCTGCAATCAGAAACAGCCGTTAGTGAGCAACACACTCACATGTACTGCATGCACTAACGCACACACACACACACACACACACACACACACTCTCGCAACGTCTCTCCATTTTCTCTCAAGTGCACACACACACACACACACACACAGAGAGGCAGGTATCGTGAATAATGGCAGGTTTGTGCTGGAATACTGAATTTATTATTCCTGTTGTGGAGGCGAGGAGACCGGATACATATAAGGTTGTTATGGCGAGACAGATAGATTTGGAAATATTACTCATGTAATCCACATTCCAGTAGAAAACCCAGCTCCACCTCTGCCATTTTGTTTTTCATTTTACAGCTTGACACTGTTTACCACATGGAGCCCAAAGTGTCCAAACCGAACAGTTTCCTTTTGACGTGAATGTCTTTTAATATTGCAGAGCGCGGTGTGAGGGGTGCCAGGGTCAACTGAATCACTCAGCACACATTGGAGCGGAGACAATTGGTCCATGCAAGGAAAAACAATTTCTATATTTATCATTTGATCTTAGGTACGAGCAACATTCACGAGTGGTCCAAACCTGTTGTATTAGTCAAGATGTTTTAATCTGAATCAATTTGGAGTTTAAATTTGGATATTGTCATGTCCTTGTGACAACTTTGCCTTTTAGAGACATTGTTGGTGTATAATGGCTATATTAATAATTCATCACTATCGCACTACGGACTGGATGTGTTTTCATCTGCTGTTTTCTGACAGGGGGGGACTTGAAGCTCCACAGTGTGAAATTCCTCTTTTTACTCTTGGGTTATTTCTGTGAATAATACTTGCCCACAAACAGAGCGGAACAGATAGCCTTATATAGTAATTTGGTAAATTATGTAAATGATCAAATCCCACTAACGTGCACCTTCTCGTGAACAGGTGGCCTTCATCAGGTTGAAATGAACAATTTACAAGTTTGTGCAGTTAAAGCAGCAGTAGGCAAGATTGGAGCAAATATGATTAAAAAAAATATTTTTATTAAACGGTCTCTATATCCTGACAGTAGTGCATGAGACAGGTAATCTGAAAAAAATCATGTTCCTCTGTGTCCTCCGGTGCTCCTAATGGCATCTGCAAGATTTCACAGACTGGAGGAAATCAACCAATCAGAGCTGATCTGGAGTCCGCCGTCTCTGGGCCGGCCTTCAATCCCGAACAAACTCTGATCAAACGGTCAAACTAGGCAGCGCTGATCAAATATGAATCAATATTCTGTTACTGTAATGCCTATTTCTCATCTCAAATGTTTTCAGAAACATCTTGTAGTGTACCGTTTAGCTGTGAAATGAGAAAGTTTGTAACCAGCAGCCATGTTGAGATCAGTTGAAGTAATACCAAGCACCGCCCACCAGCCGGAGCAAACTTTCTCATTTTAGAAGTGATAAATTTGAGAAATAGGCATTAAAGTAACAGAATATTGATTCATATTTGATCAGCGCTGCCTAGTTTGACCGTTTGATTGGAGTTCGCGAGTGATTGACAGCTGCCTCTATTGAATGAACAGCAAATAGGAATGCTTTCTCTCTAAAATGACCTGTGATTGGCCAAAGTCTACCGTCATGGGCTAAATTTTTTGTGCAGAAGTCCAGTTTTCTCTCAGAACACTTGAATTACAATATGCTGAAAGGTTATTATGGAATTTTTGCCCAATGATGCCAAAACTATTCTACCTACCCCGGCTTTAAGAGAGTTTGGTGAACCAGCAAACCTCACATAAAACAGTAAGAGAGGTTTAGGATAAGAATATAAACATATTCTTGCATGAGGTCCATTATCAGCTGTCAGTTATAGTAAAGAAAACTGCTGACACAATTATATTTTAGCATATTCTTTTTTGTAAAACTCACATTTATTTGTGCATGAACATAAACTCTTTTTTTGAGTCAACTCTCTAGCAGTTTTAGTAAAACTATGCAGATATTGTGCTATTGTGTTGAAGCACTTTGTTGTTGCATGTGTGTTCTTGGGGGGTAAAGGGAGCCATAAACAGCAGTGAAAAGGGTTTTTCAAAGTCAACTCTAGTGCATTGATGGGACAGCAGAGACCCCCCACTTCTTAGATATATCTTTAAAATGGTCTTCTTGTGTGATCACAAAGAAAAAGTAAATACCGCTACATGACAACACCACACTGAATGGGAACCTTTGAATATAACCATTGAGGGATATTGGAGCATTTCTCATTCCCTCCCCTCCACCGGTCCAGGAGCGGCAACTGTCTGGCTGCGAGCCCACTTTCCAAGCCGGAGCGTCTTGTGAGGCATTGCATTACCGTATATTTTATTTATCTGCGTTTGCATCTGTGAAGAATGGCGCTATTCATTGTTGTTGTTGGTCTTGCTTGGCGAAATGGTTCAGCAAATGGTAAAAAGATCGAATGGGCCTGTTGTTTCTGTGACAAATAACTCTCAGAGGTGAAAGTACCCTCCATCTCTGCTTATTCTGTTGTTTTATTCCCAGCTCATCTCTCCCAGGACCATTTGAGGGTCAGAAGAGGATTTTCAGGGCACTGAGCCGTGGCCTGATGGTTGTTGCTAATGATGATTTAGGAATTGAAGCTTATTCTACTGCTGTGCTCCTCGGTAGTCGAGCTGCGTGACATGGGAAGCTAAGTGCCAATAATTATAAATGTAAAATGTTCACAAATATGAGTTTTATCTACTATTGCTACAAATAAAAAAAAGACAATGTTTTCTTTTGTAGCTTACCATCGATTATGGTAAACAATGCACGTGCATACACATAAACAAGCATGCAAACTTGTATCAGCTACAAAAATGCACACAAACAATTATGTTGTTTTTCATTTATCCAATGAGTACAATATAGTACAGTATAAAGGTGATAAATACAAATTTGTTTTAACGCCACTAATTTCTTTAACACATTAACGCAACTTGCAATTTTTAGCTGGCTCAGTTTTAATGCTAGAGTGAAGATGCTGGCATCATATGACACTAGAAAACCTAAAGAATCCATTGGTACCAACCATGTCATACTAGCTTGTCGCAAAGGAGGATAAATAACGCTACAAATTTATGCTAAATTTTGGCGAGGAAAAACTGGTATGGCCATTTTCAAAGGGGTCCCTTGACCTCTGACTTCAAACATATGTGAATGAAAATGGGTTCTATGGGTACACACGAGTCTCCCCTTTACAGACATGCCCACTTTATGATAATCACATGCAGTTTGGGGCAAGTCATAGTCAAGTCAGCACACTGACACACTGACAGCTGTTGTTGCCTGTTGGGCTGCAGTTTGCCATGTTATGATTTGAGCATTTTTTTTATATGCAAAATGCAGTACCTGTGAGGGTTTCTGGACAATATTTGTCATTGTTTTGTGTTGCTAATTGATTTCCAATTATAAATATATACATACATTTGCATATTTGTCCACTCCAATGTTGATAAGAGTATTAAATACTTGACAAATCTCCATTTCAGGACCATTTGGACAGATAAAAAATGTGTGATTAATTTGTGATTAATCATGAACAATCGAGATTAAATATTGTAATATATATATATATATATAATTCATTCATTCATTCATTCATTTATTTTTTTAACAGAAAAAAATCTGAAAAGAGTTGACTGGTTTTAACTGAGTTTAATACAGATTGTACCCACACAAAAGGTGTTGTGTTTCATGCCCCAAGAGGATGCTCAGAATATGATTTAGGTGACAGAAAGTGAGAAAACTGCAAAAGATTATACCACAAATCAGCTCTGTCATGGTAATGATAAAATAAATGCATGGTAGAACTTGAGACTGTATGTGCTGAAAATGGCAATTCTTTTAATGTGACTTTCACCCAAATTTTCATTATCCATTATTAGTCCATTCGATTAAAATAATGTGACAATATTGGGGTTTAAAGACGTCTCTTGGGCTTTTGGAACTTGTGATCTACATACTTTTTCCTGACAATTTATGGATTAAATAATTAATGGATTAAACAAGTGAATTAAACGGCTGGTTAATCGATGATGAAAATAATGTGTTAGTCGCAGCTCTAATTAAAAACAAAAAAAAAAAAATAATGAGCTCTGTAATACAAATTTATCACACACTAAACAAACACACTCTGTCTCTCACAAACACACACAAAGATAACCACAGCCTATCGTCATTGATATACGCCTCCATTACAACGACACACGCGCACAGACCAACATAGAGACAGTGCAGCTCATTTCCAATGATGTATGTGTCCAATAGAGGCAGTATTGATTAGCACTACATGGCAACAATAGATAGCTTACTGTCAACCGTAAAATATGTTTGCTGCGCGTGTGTTTATGTGTGTGTGAGCGAGAGAGTGTGTGCACCATGTGAGGATAGTTTAATGTATAGTTAGCTTTGTTTGTGTGTGTTTTTCTGGGCGTGCTTTGTGTCCCCCGTTCACCTCGTCCCGATAACTATAAATACTGTCTGTAACTGACTCGTACTGTCCAACACACACACACACACACACAAACAGCCATAACTATAATTTGTATCTAACGGCATCACCCTGTCCAAGGTACCGACATATTTTACACACACACATTCTGTCAACATGCCAAATTGTCTGCTCTTGCACAACTCTCTGCAACGCACACACGGTCAGCTTTAATATACATAATAGATGTGTGTTTGTGTGTCTTTGTGTGCGATGGCCAGTATGGCGCATAAAGCAGGTCGTTACTGGTCACAGGTCTGTTGTTGGTGGCACAATTTTTGTCTGAAGGGAGTCTCAAACACTGGCTGGGAGGCTGAGGTCGGGGACAGTTAAAACACCCAGAGCCATTTACGGCGTATACGGGGACATTAAAGGAGAAATCCTCCCCTCGTATAAAATTCACACACTGTGGAATATTGTATATTACTCATACACTGCATATACGCCAACAGGTAATTACAGGGTGCAGCTGACAGGTGAATGATGCTGCTCTTAGTCATTTCACCACAGGGAAGCTTTTTCTATCAATTAGCCTCATCAGTGTTCATCACTGCTGGCAGTTATTGTGTTACAGTGGCCATCAGAGACAACACAGCACAGCGACTGTATGTGGACGACAACAAAAATACATACCGATGTACTGTATATTCCGTTTCTTCTTTTTACCACAAGGAGAATTTAATTTTATTTTCCTATTATGAGACATCATAACAAGCTCTTTCTTTTTGTCAAGGTCTTTGGAGAATTTCCCCAAAGACATTTAAGTCAGTTCAGAAGTTAAAGGCTGTACACACCCATGGTACAATCCTTTCAGTTTTTTCCCACTTATTTTGCCTGATTAGACCACCTCTCAGAACTGTGTGGGTGTGACTGATTGGCTATTCGAACTAACAGTGTAGTCAGATCAAGGAATCTCTGTCTGTCTGTATGTATGTGTGTGTCCTTCGCATATCTCGAGAACCTTGGCAGGTGTATTGCTGGGGATCCAAGGACGTGCAGTACCAAAGCTGGTGCAATTTGGACATGTGACACATTCAATACTAATAAACTTTGAATAAACAAGCGATAGCGCTCTGTGCAGCAGCGGAGGAGGGGCTTCAGGGCTCTGTGGACTGAGTTGCACGTTACACGCTTGGTCGGCCGAGTGTTAGAGTTTCATCATTGGCCTTTGCTCTTTCAAAATAAAAAGGCGGGGAACAGTCCTTTATGCAAATGAGCCCGTCCAGCGCGACGCATCCAGCTCACGAAACTTGGACCAAGCTGTGAAACTAGGTGATCTAGTTCTAAAATTAAATGAATTTCAGCTGTGGCATAGCCTGTTTCTCGCTTAAAATGTTTGCAGAAGTAGATTTTGGTGGATTGTTTAGACGGAATAACAGAAAGTTTACGAGCAGACAGCCATGTTGTTTCCTGTTTGAGACGGCAAGCAGAAAACCAGGGACCAATCACATGAATTCCACGATAGGATACGTCACCGCTTGCACGGCCAGTTGAGTGGAGCAGCGCGTCCCCTAGTGTCTCACCGGACCAGGTTGACATGTACCTCTGGATTTAACATTGTAGACATGACCACTGACTATTTGTGTAACAATTTAGCCACAAATTCACATACTGACCGTACACAGTCCTGCCATCTACTCGGTTTTGACTGAGTCTTGTTAAACATAAACAGTGAGGACTGGGAAAAAATCTACAGTTTGGACAATCTCTGTATTTAGTGGAATCTATGATAAATGGGAAAAAAGTTGTCATACAGAAATTTTATTTATCAAGTAATATTCTACAAATGTACTACATCTGGACAAAAGGGAAACTTTTTTTGTTTTCTAAAGCCGTACTGTATATAAATGCCTTTGGGAACAAGCCCCAAGTCAAGAAGACTGAGGTGCTGGTTCAGTCTGTGCTGGAGGAAAGGGTGGATTTATTGATCCCTGTCATTTTTGCAAAATGTAGCAGGGAAGTCAAGATGAGAAATCCAACTCACTGACATGTCAACATCCGACAGCACGAGAAGCTTTGCCTCCCAGCTGCTGGTGAGCTACCCTGACCTTTGACATCTGTCTATGGAGAGAAAGACAGCAATGTTGAATTTCCTTGAAAGGATGACTGAAGTATCACATTATGTTCTCCATTATCCAATGACCTTAGCTCATTCAAGAGCTGTGAATATAAGCAGGTCTCTCTTAGAAGCCTGGAAACAGAAGAACAAGGCTATCTTTATTTTATTATGCCATCAGGACATAAATCCTCAAGCTGTGAGACAAATCCTTAAGCTGCTTCAGTGGTGGTGAAAAGGAAGCTGAATTTGTGGTCACAGTGGCAGCACCCAGTGTGATTTTCCGGGGATACAGGCACATTTTTCTAGTTCACACCTGTTGGCTCGACAATGACATTAAACTCAATCGTGGAGAACAAAGAAACTCCAGGTGATTTTGTAACACAGCGAAATACAAATGAAGGACTGATGAAGACATTTGAAGGAGAGAAGAGTCATACAAGTATGTAACTTGTTGAAAGACACGGGTATTAATCCGCAAATGCTCAGACATTTTGGACAAATGTATCGGCTATCGGCGATTGACTGACTACTTTTTTTGGGCGATGTTTGTCATTTTGAAAAACGAGAGCTGCTCAGCCGCTGTACACACACACACACACATACCTGTGCGAATATATCGGCAATCGCTGCTTGTTGGGCTGATGGTGGCCGGTGGGAAAATTTTAACATATCGCCCAACCATAGTGTCCGACTAGTTTGTTACTTTGCGACTTTGTTTCCATAAAGGAAAAACATGGCTACTTTTATTGTTATGTTTGATCTGCCAATGGAGGGCAATACATCATCATGTAATGGATGGATGATTAATAATCTTTAACAATGGCTCTGTCCTATTCAACTGTCCCAGTATGACAGCGAGGACCCTGAAACTGAAGCAGCTAAATGGAGTTCAACCATCATTCATTTTATTATATACCTGTGCCTTTCTTACTGTGACATGTTGAAATGTCAATGTCCTCTGTGAAAAAGGCCTATGGCAATGGCAGAAGACTTTGGTCTTTGGCAGTTTGACCGATGAAAACGCAAACAACCAGTGACAACCTGGTGTGCTTCCCCTTTAATAAATTCAGATGGGGTTAGAGCTGCAACGATTAAACAATTAATTGATTAGTTGTCAACTATTAAATTAATCGACAATCGCTACTGTAATAATTGATTAATCGATTTGAGTAATTTTTTTTTTTTAAAAGTCAATTTTCTGATTCCAGTTTCTTAAATTAAATGTGAATATTTTCTGGTTTCTTTACTCCTCTATGACAGTAAACGGGACATCTTTGAGTTGTGTGACATCTTTATAGACCAAACAACTAACTGATTAATCGAGAAAATAATCGACAGATTAATCGACATGTAAATAATTGTTAGTTGCAGTCGTAGATGGGTGTGCGGCCAAAAAAAAAAACTTTTCTGCAGTTACAATAGTAAATAGATTATTTCAATATCATTGGTCCTGCTTTTTTGCTCTACATATATAGTATAGTGTAAGTATATTTACAGTGGAAACAGACAACTTTTCAACTTTTCCCCCCATAGCGTTTCCAAGTGGTATTATTGTTGGCGCCGCTGTCGCAAAGACAGTTCCGTTTTCCTTGGAGCCTAGCAGCTACCAACAACACCGGACACACTGCGTTTTGTCTTCCACAGTTACATAGTTGTTCCATAGTCCGCCATTTCCCCTACTGGGGATAGTAACTGCAAAGAGCTTATTCTTTGGTGACTGGGGATAGCTACCGATCGCCACCGGGGAAAACAATAGTGCTATCCTCTTCCTGTTTTGGTTGCACTTCCTTTGCGCCGTAAATCCAGCCTTGTTTTCCCCGGGAGATCGTACCCGGTTGCAGACAGAATTGCATAGTGAAAGCGAGGCTCACAGGGAACCAATCTAAACGCTGATGGTGTCTTATTCTATAGCCATTACATTGTGAAATCAACATATACTTCATAATGATAAGCTAAAGCAAAAAAAAACTTGCCACTTTAAGATTATCAAAAGCCATTTCAGGATCCTTTTTGTCACTCAGGCCAAGGTAGCATGTTTGAAATGAATTGAATACAACTTAATCAAACTAAACTGAATTGAGCTGACAGGTTGAATAGAGAAATAATGAGGAGAACGGAGAACAGAAGAGGGGAATAGAGAGATGGAGAGGGACAATACACTGACGGTTGAGTAAAATGGTAACTCTAAATGTGATTGTTCTCAATTGATCAAAAGAAACTGACTTTTCACTGTTATTAATTATTCATAAAGTCGTTAGTAATTCATGACTATAGGAGACAAAGTGGTTTTATACTGGAGATATGAAACCTGACTGTTCATTGTTAAAGGAATTTTACTGTTTTTTTACTCTCCGGTCTCTGTTATTTTCTCTCTCACAGTCTCACTGTAACTCTACTGAAGGTGACCATTTGAAAATTTGCAAAAAAAAACAGCTCGTACTTTTTATATATTGCAATTTCAAAGAAGGACTGAAACAACTATTGGAGGTACATTTTCATACTTTGCTGTCTTTCTCGCACTCTCCCTGTCTCTGTTGTCAATTCATTTGTACCCTTTTGTCTTCTTCCAATCTCTCTTTCCTCGCTGATTTCATTCTTTTACTCTGTCGCCACTTGTCTTTCTGTTGTTCGCTGTCTCCTTGCAAATGTTTTCAGGTGTTTCATCTCCAGTTAAGTTTGATGATTACAGTATTACCAAAGAGAAAGAGAATACTTGGAAAAGAGGGAGACACTGAGCGTGGCAAGGTTAATTGAATTATTGAACTTGTATTATGTTTTGCTTGCTTTGTGTGGCACAATCGTTCCCGGCTGCCTACTCAGCTGCAGAGATAAATAAACTAAACCAAATTAATTTGTTCTGTCAGAGGCAAGCTTTTCGGCTGCACGTGCGAGCTGACATTACGTGACAGAAAAAACATTTCAAGTTCCTTCAAAGCAAGTCCCGGTATCAAAGTCAAATGTTGTCCCGACCTCATGGAAATGTGGAGTTGATAGTTTAAAATGGAAAACATGCACTCATGCTGTTTCTGTCTTTCACGTTCTCATTTTCTCCGTCTCTGAATTTCCTTCCCCTTCTCCCATCATCTCCCTCTTTCAACATCAATTCTGTATTCATTCTGTCTTTGTATTGCTTTCAAACAGAACTGTAATTTGAGGAGACCTTATACCTTGAATAGTAATAAAATGAAATAGGATGGAGCAGTTAAAGCAAGTAATGAGAGAGAGAAGGAGGCAGATGAGAAAGCAACTGGAGGAATGCAGGGTAGACTAAATTTCAAGGATAGCAATTCAACAGATACTGAATATCAAGTTTAGAAATTTTAATGACAAAGACTACTTCATTACTCTAAGCTCTTATGCTTTCATATATTTTTCTGCTTCCCTCTTATACAAAATATACAAAAACCTGATTTATTTCAACCCTTTTTCATAAAAATGATGTACATGCACAACTAATTTGCATTAGCAAATGCATTCTGTAGGATATGTGACGCTGCCCGGATTACATTTTTAATCAACATAACAAGGAAGCAATTACATCTTCAAGCTGTTCACTGCCAACGTACACATTTGTTTTCCGCACAACAAAAGGATGATTAACATTTTCACGGTTACGTGTAGGCAACTAAAAGCACTTCAGGGTCAGGGAAAGATGGTGGTCTTGGATAGGAGTTAACATCTGAAGCATGAGACGGGATGCATTGACTTTCCATTTCTCACCATCTGTTTTAGTACCCTATCTAACAACACGTGGAACTCAGGAAGCTTTGGTGTCAAAAGTCCTGCACTTTTTCCATCCAGAAATTCACCGGATCTCCTCCCTATGACTTCTGAGAGTTGTTTTTTTCCATCCAATCAATGAGCAGAAAACACAATTTTTCCTCTTGTATGCACATGAGAGCCAAACATTAATCTGCACCCCCTTTATTAACACAATTAGCTGAACCTGTAGCATACCTCCTGCTGCTTTAGACGATGATGTGAGCACCACCAGCAGCATCGTGACAATTCCGATTCAAAGTGCTGATTAGCGAGCTGAAGGTTATGTTCTTACTTTATGATTGCCCATTAACCCCAGATTGAGGCTAATGGAGATTTAAATAATTAATATTTTTAAGTATTCTTAGGCCAAAACAGATGGTATAAGGCCATAAGCAATATACAGTATATCCCAGTAAGAACAAAGCATTTTCTTTAAAAAGAACAGTTGGTCTAACCTATAAGGCCATCTTAAGAAAACCTTAACAAAACAGACAAATCTCTAGAAAGTATTATTCCAGTATTGTCATTTTAAATGATCACAACCTCAGAGGAGGCTGGTCCATAGAGGCAGAGGAGGTTGTACCTCCTCTATTTTTGAGAGGCAAGAGGGAGATCAAAATATAAAAATGAGTAATCGGTTGAAATAAAGCATTACCAAATCTCATTATCATTTATAAAATAATTCCCTCTTCTTTGGAAAAAAATCTTTTAGTGACATTCTGAATAAAATGCTTCAACAGTGACACCAGCAGGGCAGGCAAGAAAGTGGTGATGGGTGGTAGAGGAGGACGGGCTCCTGCTGTCCTCCCTTGAGGCGGGACCTCTTCTATCAGTTTAATGTACTTCTTTTTTTTCATGCTAATCTGATATTGACAAAAAACACGAAAAATGACGCTCCAAGAGATGACGTCCTCCCTTGAGTCGTTATCAATCAACAACCAAAAGAATACAATATTGACATCACGTTGGTCCAATGAAGATTTCCAAATGTCATCTTCAATTCTTTACCACTGTATTGTATGTGAGTGTGACGAACTGGTGGTAAAGCGGTAGATAAATACAGTAGCATATTAGAAAAGAAATTCTAATGATTTAAACACAAAAAAATACATTCTATTTAGGCATTTACAATAAAGTCCAAATTTCCTTTTGTCAGATTTATGTTTCACTTTTTTTAATCGAGCATTAGCTAGCTACTTATGTTAGCCAACGCAACAGTTAGCTTGTTGTAGCAGCCCTGTTGGACTGTCTATACTCTTTGTTGTTATCAAGCTAACGGCGAGAATGGATTTGGACTGGGGGGCGGGGCAGTGGCAGGAGTCCTCCGGGGAGAGAATGGAGAGCTCCGCTCTATTGCCGCAGCCCCGGGCCTCGCTGCCTCAACTGTCCGGGTGGCCCCACGGCATGACTACGGTGGTGTCCGGTGGCCCGACCTGTTGCTGCACTCAGCTTACCCGGGACTGGATTCCGCTAAGGGCGACGGACGGCTGCACGGCATGGATGATGTTCCCACTGTAAAGTACTGGGTGCTGCGTCACCCCTTATTGGACTGACAGGCTTCTACTGACACATTACGCATACATGAGGTTCATTCCCATCCAGACCGCAGTGACTGTTTTTAGGAAATCTTGTGAGCCACTTTTTTTACTGCTTAATTTTTCTTTGAACATAAGAAAGTAGAGATGACCCAAACCCAGCTGACTCTCAGTAGGAAGAACTTGTTTCTCACTAAATCCCCAAAATAAGAACAGAGTCATCTGTGCCCTATTTCAAAGACATATTGTCTCTATTCCATGTCAGGGCATATTGGAATCGGTTTGTAAATGATATGTATATTGGAAGAAGGTCCGGATACTTCCTCATAAATACCTAATCGTGACTAAGGATAAGGGAGTGTCCTTCAAAATTATTTGTAAATATTAAAAAGGCATTAACACAACACAGCAAGAAATTCTGGCAAGACCTTTGCAGATTTTTCATTGATCATATCTTTACAGACTTAACATTATTATGGGAAAATGTGGTATTTGGTTTCTTCAAAATCCCAAGAAAGGATAACTTTTTTCATGATAAATTTGATAATGATGTTGGCAAAATATTGTATTCATAAATATAAATTTAATAGCAATAAAAAAACACATATTTAGTTGTTTTCCCGAAGGATGTTGAGCAATAATGTTAATCTACTTTCTAATTTGACTCACAAAAAGGTTATACACTTAATATCTGTATGTTTTATAACATTTTTGTCTAGTATGATACACCCCTGGCTCTTTTGTTATTGTTCTATTTGTATTCTATCCCCTGTATACTGAATATGTACTATGTAAAATAACAGGACGCTGTGGCTTGGTTTTCCTTCTGTCCTCCCCAATTTTTGGAGTCACCAGCCGCCGCTGCACAATCTCCCTTTCAATTAAATAACAGCGAACAAGAATTTGAAACAATCAAAACCTACTTGACATTCCAATATCATTTGTAGCACCGGCCACGAGGATGAATGTGCTGCAAACAGAGCGGGCGAGTGGTTCTGATGGCGTTAATGAGATGCTTATGAGCAGCTAAATGGATTTGCATGCTGTTACACTCGCGTTATTCAACCTAGCATTCGGTTAAGCTGCTTTTTTTTCTCGACATCTGGCATCAAGGGATTATATCCCCATTTTTATAAGAGTGGAGACAATTGAACCTGAGTAATTACTGAGGTAGATGTGGGAGCAGCAGTCTGGGGAAGTTATTAAGCAGCAATATAAACAACAGACTGATCAACATCCTTAATGAGCATGTCTCCAGCAAAAATGTGCCCAGAATGTTGCACAATTGACCACGTCTATACACTCCAAACCCTCATTAGCAAACTAAAACTTTCAGACTTTTTCCCTTTTTTTGCAGGTTTATGAAAAAGGGAAGCATTTGATTTATTTTGGCATGTTGTACTGTAAATATGTGTGGTCTGGAAACAGATGTGCAATCAAATTTCTTCTTCATGCAGTCCTCAGAGAGGAAAGTGTCCATTACTGTCTCCAACGATGCCCAGTGTTTTATGTAAATGAGTTAGCCGTGCAGCTAGACCAATCTAAAACCCCTTTTCTTTCTGAAGCCACTGTCTCTTGGAGTGGAAAGCCTGGTCCATGCAGATAACCAAGTGTTGCTGTCCTCCACGCATCAAAGACAAGATTGCTGGCTGAATCTGCTGGAGCTGGGCGGCGAAAATTGGGCCCTAGCTGTAAATCCTAAAACACGGCAATAAAAGATGAACAAAAATGATGATCTGAGACACGAGTTCACTCCAGGTGCTGTACGGTGTCGGCCTTGAGCTCTCAGTGAGCAACGCTCGCCTTGGTGTAACAATCAGAGCGTCAGAGGGTTACTTACAGCATGGCAGTAAATACATGACGAGTAAAGGCTCGTAGCTCATGACGAAAGTTTGATACGAGATCTGATATTCTGCTGATCCATCTCCCCCACGGCGGTGTTTTCTATTATGCACAACCCTCCAAACCCATGACTCTTTATCCTTTAGCTCCCTCTCGTTGTGTGTATTTATAGTGTGTCTGAGCGTGCAAATACCTACAGTAAGCAGGTATTTACATATTCACGTTATTTAAAGCAGGGGTTCTCAAACTTTTTGAGGTCCCCTTACAGGGGTGAAACCTTTCCAAGGACCCCCTCATAATTGTAACACTGATTAAGCATATTCTTACTACCATTTGTACTCTTGGATGCCATTAGAACTATTTGTTTTCTACCTACTACTTCAGCCCTGTTTCATAGTGATAAACGGAAACCCTTTTCAATTTGAATCATGATAAGATAAGACAAGATGAGATGATCCTTTATTAGTCCCACAGCGGGGAAATTTGTAATGTTACTGAATGTTTATACCACTTATTGTACCTTTTAAACAGAAGGTAATTCATTCACGTTGCATTTGCGCTCAACTTGACAGCATTTATAGCCTACATTTCAAGTAACTGATCTTAAAAGCTTTCAGAAAATGAACGGTAGCAAGACTGGCATAGTCCTAATAAATCCAGATATTTCAATATACCAGTCTAAAGCCGCGTCTAAAGTGCTTCAACTTTAAAATAATGAACTTATTGCTGTATGTCACAATCATGTCAGAGTTTCTATTGGCCAAGAGCTAACGTGGGTGGGAGTAATGGACACAATATGCTGGTTTTATTGGCGCAAATGGTCCCCATCTGCAGATTTGCTCTTTATGAGGATACAGCACAATTTTATACAGCAAATTATTTCGCGGAGCCCCTGCATCAAGGACCCCACTTTGAGAATCACTTATTTACAGGATGTACAGTTGAAGTGTGTGTGTGTGTGTGTTTATCCATGCGCGTCATGCAGTATGTGTGTGTAGGTCATTCAAGTTTTGCGCAGATTGCCAGTGAATTTATCTATTGCTCTGTCACCTTGCTGCCTTGACCCAGTATTTACTACTTTATGGGTGTGCGTGTGTGTGTGTGTGTGTGTGTGTGTCAGGTTTACCTCCACTAGAAAAGAGTTGTGTGCATGTTTTTCATCTTTACCGTGATGAAATGCTGCACCTCTTTTGAGATTAGAGGTTAGGGTTACAATGAGGGTTGGGTAAAGATAATGGACGGTTACAGTTAAGGTTAAAAACTGGGGAATTAATATTAGAGAACCTGTATGGGCAGCAAACCATTAAAAATGTAAATAAGTAAATAAAAGTATGTGTGTGTCGAGGGGGTCTCTGGAACAAGAGGCAGGATTTGAAATGGAAATGAAATGAGAAGACAGATGGAGAAAGAGAGAGGGGGTAAAGAGTGAGAGAGCGAAAAGAGGGGGAAAGTTGTTGAAAACTTTGAATGAGATAATAAAATTCAGCTCTATAGCGTTTTTATAAATTATTCGCAGAAAGACAGCTACAGGGAGGGAGGGAGGGCAGGCGAGAGACAAACAAAGCAAGAGATAGAGGAGAGAATAAGAGAGAAGGATACATGCTTGCATAGATATGGTGCAAAACCTCCAACACTACAAGACAAGCAACCATGACACTCCACCAGAATGATGCAGCGTTGCCTGTATGCCTAAAATAAATAACTCAACAACCAGCAGGTGGATTTTTACTGTCAACATGACTTTCTAACCTCTCTGAACAGTTACAGGTTAGAAACTTTTTTTAAGGTTGGAAACACGGAGATAAATTATGTAGATTTGTTAGGTTGGTTTACAGTAAATAAACAGTTTTAATATGATAGACTAGATATAAGGGGTGGGGAAAAAAATAATCGATATGTATCAAATATGTATCGCAATGTTTTTCTTTACGGTTTTGAAATTGATTTTTTATACCAGAATAGATAAATTTGCCTAATTTGAGTCTATGCAGAGATAGAAGAAAGTTACCGCTTTTATTGTTGTAGTCTGAGTAACGTAACGGCATATCCGTTCCGTATCCGCCAACCAAATCAAAACGGAGCTGCCGCAGCGAGACGAAACAACAAAGCAGAAAACAGCGGAGGGTCTACGTGGATACGACCTGCACTCTCACATGTTAAATCCAACATGCGGTCAAGCCAGACGCCACTCGCGTCTCCGTGGTCAAATCAGCCGACTCTACAACTGTAGAGCACCCATATACTGACGTTTATGTTAAATGCATTCAAATGGCTATGCTACATACATTACTGTATCAATTTAGATATTTTCCAAAGTAAAAGTCCCTAGAAGTGTATGATTCAACTTTTCCCATGGTCTAATGTTAAAAAAGTTAACAAAAACCACAATAAATCTTAATATCGAATCGTAATACTTAAAAATTGCAATACATATTGAATCGGCACCCAAGTTTTGTGATAGTATTGAATCAAGAGATAGGCGTATCGTCCCAACCCTACTAGATATATAATAGACTGCCTTGAAGTCAGGGAGTCCTACACTAAATTAACACATCACCACACAACAAGTTTCAGTGACATGATCACAAAGTAGCTTGTATGTAGCCATATCTTTCAAATGGTAAACGGAATCAAGCATAATGGCAAAATTGTAGAAACCGACTTGAATTTGCAGCAAAAGATGCAGAAATGAATAAGACAAAACAGTGATTTCATCCTGCTCAAACCAAACTCTGAGGTGCAACAACAGGAGGGAGAGCTTAAAGAAAATGCAACTAAATAATACAAATTAAATAAATATTCATAATGTACTTTTCATTAAAAGAAAAATCTGCTGCAATTTAAAAGCATAGTAAACAACACAGCGGGACATGAGAAGCAAAGTATTTTTGTTTTATTGGATATAGATTCAAATGTAAATGTAATAAAATTACCTTTAATTAGTGCCTGGGAGCCGATAACAGAATAGAAAAAGTTTTTTTTTTTTTTTTAGTATTGAGGCCTTTTCTAAAAGAATCCAACATGGAGGTGTGTTTCATTGCTGGAGGGAAACTAAGTGGACGATGTGCTGCACTACAGAGCTTAGTGCTGGAGGTGCAATGGGTCAAAAAGTCATCAGATCTGAAGTTGTGGAGTTTGGGAGTTTTAGGGTGAGCAGTTGAACTCTGTCCTGAAGGAAACAGTGGAAGATTGGACTAAAATTATGGTGTTCCCACTCTCTCATTAAAACCTGACCATTGTTCTGAATATATTGGAGTTTCTACAGGCTCCTGGCATGGATCAAAAAGAAGAGAGAAGAGTACCATACAATGGTTCAACCTTGGACCAGCTTCTTATTATTATGCCGAATGCTTAGGGAAATATACATTGTACTGTAAAAGTATTGAAG
This sequence comes from Adelosebastes latens, assembly GCA_916700685.1. Taxonomy (NCBI): domain Eukaryota; kingdom Metazoa; phylum Chordata; class Actinopteri; order Perciformes; family Sebastidae; genus Adelosebastes; species Adelosebastes latens. The sequence continues at coordinate 201,987 of CAKAKR010064321.1, forward strand.
ATGTATCAAGGAAAAACATTCATGTCCGATTTTGAAACATCCAAATTCTCCCTTTTTCCTTTTACGTGTAATGCCCTTTCCAACAGCTGCTAGATTGTTTTTCCCAGTGGGCTACCTCTGGGTCTGAAAAGTGAAGCCAATGCTGAAGCGCCTTAAACTTGCATTCTTTCTAATAGCCAGCAGGGGGCGACTCCTCTGGTTGCAAAAAGAAGTCTGATTGTAAAAAGTCAATAAGAAAATGACCCTACTTCTCACTTGATTTATTACCCCAGTAAACATTGTAAACATGAGTTTATGGTCTCAATCGCTAGTTTCAAGTCGTCCTCAATACAGCATGATGTTCATTTAGTAAATTATGGTCCAATTTAGAGTCAAATAGACCATAAAGCAGGGGATGCTTTAGGGCGAGGCTACCTTGTGATTGACAGGTCGCCACCACGGCGTTGTCCGGTCTGGGAGTTGTCCGTGTTTTTAGTTCATGAAAGTTATTTGTAACATTTTGGTCGCCTAAAAATGTCTTTTTCAGCATTTGGTTTTACTTAGCTCCACCCTCTCGTGTCAGTTCTGGTTGCAGAAAACTAAGATGGCGACAGCCAAAATGACGAACTCGGGCTTCAAAACGGCAGTCCACAAACCAATGGGTGACGTCACGGTGACTACGTCCACTTCTTATCTGGATTACACGATGATTAACGTCTTTGTTCCCTCATGGCAGGGTTGTACAGCTCTGGATCGCTGGTTATGTGATTGACCTCCACAGCGTGACGTCGGTCCGCTGCCTTTTTTCCGGCATCCCCTGCGGTCCTCACCGCCAGAGCTTAAACACACTACCCACATTCAAATGAATGGGAGGAAAGGCCTTTTTTCGCCGCAACACCTCATTTGGTGTGAATGCAGCCTTACTCAACATTTTTATGAATGATTTTAGCAATTTAATGCACAAGGCAGCGTACACAAAAAGTCAGGGCACGCACACACTCAGGTACACACTCAGAGATGGCCTGAGGACCTCTGACACTCTGCTGGAAAGAGCATCAGAAGAAGGGAGAGGAATAGAGCAAGAGAGAAAGGAGGAAAGGCAAAATGGAAGAATGGAGGATGAAGAAAGGATGAATAAATAAAATCTGTAGAAAACCTTGATGTTGTCATTGTCTCTTTCTTTCCCTGCATCGCTCGATTCTTCAGCCAGTACGTGATGAAAAGAAAATTGTAGCAGTTGTATTTGTCAACCATATTTCCTGAAATCTTTCAGGACGCTGTGAATTTCAAGCATTGGCTTCAATATTTCATAAGCTCATTTACATTAGTTCAAAAACACGTTCACCTCAGCTTTTGCATTCTGATGCGCTGCAGTGTTCTTTGAAAATTGATTCATTTTACTTTTCTTGTTATTCAAATAAGAGAGAAATTACAAAACGACATTGAAAAACAAAAATAAAAATTAGTTTGGATCATTAATTAGCAAAAACATAAATCATCACCCATCCTGTAATATTTGTCAAAGTAAGAAGGGAGCAATTTCAGCCAGTTTTACTCCCAAAGTTCCAACATTGACTTCCACTGAGACACTGGAGCTATTTGGCCCTGATGGGATTTAAGTGCCCTGTAGGATGTGTAAAATAGATTTATGTATTTGCTGACAACATGTTGCACGGAGTAAAATTTGGCATGGAACCAGGGTTTCTGTTAGAAAACATTGGTGCCAGTCCACGTGTCCTGGAAGATTTCAATGTAATGGACAAATGGGAGCCGGGCTTAAGTTGACTCCTCACTGGACCTAAGCATCAGGGATTTTTATGATGTTTTTTTAAACTAAAATGTGTTATACAAGTAGCAAACTCCTTTAAGGAATAGCTGCATAGGTTGTGTGTAACGTTAGCGAGTGTGCGGTCGAGAGAGAGAGAGATAACTTGGTTTGTAATTAATTTTTCATCAAAACAGTTGCAGATAAATCTTTTGTTGATTGACTAATTTTCAGCTCCAAAATTAATAAAAAATCTATATGAAACAGCTTCAACTAAATAATCAAAGAAAGAAATAAGTAAACAAATATACCTAAAGAAAACATTCTCACTCCCAACTTGTCAAACATCGCTGCTTGGTCAGTGCCCCTCGGCATCGGAGACCAACGCAGGGGGTACCCCTCTTACTTACTTTTGGACATGTCAGGGACGGCATGTCAATTTATGCTCATAACATCCATAGTGTCCTTTCAAAAACACACGGAGAACATGCAAACTCCACATAAGGGCCCCAAGCCGGATTCAAACCTGCGAACCTCTTGCTGTGAGGCAGCAATGCTAACCACTGCACCACCGTGTCACCCTAAATAACACATACACTGAAATAAATACCCAAGTCATAGAGTAGAATCTAATAGAAAATGCCTGCCCATCACTACAGTTAGTGATACAGTGGTAATTTAATGGTAGGTGAACTTAAGTGACCTTAACGCTCAACAAACAACCAATACAAAAGAATAACTAACAAATCAAAATCAATTGTAAAGAAAAGCAGCATCAATTCAGGCTTAGTTCCCCATAAAACAAACCTTTCCCCGTCTAATTTCTATCAATTTAACGCTATTTACTGTGACACAGTGTGAATTTCAATCAGCCTGTAAAGATGACAAACTGTTGCTCAGCACACACAAAGATGAGAAAGGCGAGGGTCGTGGGTTTGCCTGCAGTGATTGGCTCAAGGCCAGCGGCTCCTGGCATCAATAACGGAGCGAGCGCGAGTGTTGATGAGGTTTTTCTGTGGGATCATCAACAGGTGGCAGGATGCCCGTTTGGTGGCGGCTCTGTGCAGTCGAGCACGAGGGACTTCAAAGTCTGACTGTTGTCCGTCTGTCTGTCTGTCTGTCTGTCAAACCCAGAGGAGCTGGAGGTCTCAGCTCTGCGTCCAAATTAAGTCTCACTCTCCGTGGCCCGCGACACACACACCACCGACGGTCTCCAGACCCCAGAGAGGGTGCACTTTGACAGAAGAAACTAGCAGCAATAAGTCACTGCATGTGTGTGTGTGCACTTTTGTATTTCTATATCGGAGAGTAATACAAAGAAAGAATGACGGCTAGATTCACACAGGAAGCCGTGAGAGTATGAACAGAGAAAAATAATAGAAAAGTGACTCCCTTTGCAGCAGATAGTTTGACATTTAAAAACACACATGCAAATGCAGCATCCCCTCGCTGGCTGTCCAGTATCCTTCACCCTGCATTGCTCCATGCTCTTTGCGTGATACAGTGACAATTTATCTGCAGTAAGTATGTGTGTGTGTGTGTGTGTGTGTGTGTGCGTCTCTAATGCTTTTCGCGATTAGGATCATTCATCCGTGTGCGTGGGTGTGTGTTTGCACTTTTTGTGTAACATAGGCTGTGGACAATTCATCTACATTAGCAAGAGATTAACCTGCTCACCTAACACATCCATCACTCGCACGCACACACACATGCACGTACACCGCCTTAGGCAAGGGCAGTGGAGAAACACACCCTTTTGCACATGCAAATATGCAAAACACAGTGGTGCAGTGCAGCTACAATCATACACACACTTATAAAAATCATGAAAACTACTTAAAATATGGTACATTTAAAAAAGACCTTCACACCTTCCAGCAATCACACACAGTAATACCAAACCTGACACACTCTGGTTCGCCGATACAATTCATCACATCTGCCTTCTAGTCAGGGAACTTGTTTACATGTGAGGCCATATTTGTTTCTCAGACAGGTAGAAAACTATCAGTAAGTCTTTATTAAAGATTGGATCATAATCAGTTAAGGTTAAGTTACCATAAGGAACTTTTAACTGCTTAAGAAACAGTCTCAATGTAATACTGATGCCTCTATATGACCTACAAACGAGACCATCAGCAAGAAGATTGGCTTTTTCTATACAGTTATTCTTAATGCCCGTCATTGGGCCCGATTCCCCGCCAAATCAGACGAAACAATTTACGGCACCAGAATCTCCTTCCGCTGATACTCCAGCCCACTGCGTACAGACCCAGATTTGGCTTCGCTGCAGCCTTTGACCCGCAGTCAGAGCTCCGGCGGGACGTAGAGAGCTTCCTCCCAGCAGCAGCTGCTCCTCCTCCGGCCAGGAACAGAGCTTTGCCTCGCTGCTCCACTGGTCCCCGCTGGGAGCCGACACCACGCTGCTGGAGGCCCAGGCCGTATTGCTGGGCACGCTGGAGGGAAGGGAGGCACGGGAAAACCTGAACCAGTCAGAAAACTGAGCGGTCTCTGGTGCTCGGAAACACTGCCGCTTTTTGTCAGTTCATATTTGAGTCCAAGTGGATGTTTGTGCGAGATGTAATGAAATTCCCTCCATATTGCGTTCACGAGAATGGGACGGACATACAACCTAAAAACATGATGCGTAGTATAAAAAGGCCTAATCAGCAATCTGTGTACAAGACAAGCAGAGAAGGAGAGAACAGCGGCAGGCTGATCACCCAGACCAGTTTGACAAATAATATTTCACTATTTATGGGATCCAATGGTGACAAGAGAAAGTCACAAAAAAACATTTAAACTACTGTTTTGAAAGGCAGAATTTGGCTTCATGAGCCTTTAAAACCGCAGCACTGTGACAGCACAGATAAAGTACAAAACACAAAACAGACAAAAATGGTCCCATTACATAGTTAAACTTCAATACAGAAATACAAATCCATACAATTACTTTCTGAAGGCCTGATCTTACTTACAATCTGGATGCCCTGATGGCCCATACATAGGATCTAATTGCTGACTGTGTAAACACAACATCCCCAGTTTAAGTCCGGCCAAAGAACTTTGTTGTATTTCATTTCCCACCTCCCTTTCTCCTCATTTCCTGTCAGCTCTCTACTGTCTAATAAAGGCAAAAAAAATGCTTAAAAACACATTGCTTAAAATAATACATAATACTCCAATCACTCTGCAACTATACCTGACTAACCTGAACCATTACAATAACAAGTTTCTCTTAATTCTTTCAAAAACTTCTCTCAGGCTTTGGATTTGTTTTGAAGTGATAAAACCACTGAAGCTTTCATAAGCATGCTGATTGAAACTGAAGCACACGCCAAACATAGCCTGCTGTGAATCATGTGTTCCTATAATGTCAACAACATACTAATAACATTTTACAGCTGCATTAAAGGAAACTCCAGCTGTTTGCTCAGGGTAGCTGCACTAATGCAAAGCAACCATAGGTTGAGGAGGTGTTTGAGATTAGAACTTTTCCAACTTTAGAAAGCACTTTCTTTTGTTTGTCACAAAGCAAAGCAGTGATCAGTGACCCATTACATCCTCAATTATTCTCTCATTTAAAAAGAAGATGCATCATTTTGAAGACCTGCTCTGATTTTGTTTTTCATAGAACGAAACAAAAACAAAAGAAACTTTACATTTGGGCACACACATTGACACACACAAACAAATCTTTGTCCCTCTGCAACAACAAAAGAATAAATAATCACATTAAATTAAATTGCCTCAGACGGTCAATGCCCTTTAAAGTTAAAATCCAGTTTTTACAGCCCAGAAAATCAAAGATGTAAATCTGTCTTGAGAATAAAAGTGTGAGTGTAAAAATGGTGTGTGAGAAACAGAGAGGAACCTGTAGTTGATGAATAAGAGGATACATGTCTGCCTTACTTAGACACAAATCTATGGAGCCTTGAAACTGAACAGCACATTAATGGACTCTTGAAAATGTAAAATACCAAACCTTAACACAAAAACGCTCACCTGAATTTTAGGACAAAAACAGACTTGTGGTTTTACAAGAGCAAAGACAAAGAGGGACAGAAGCACAGTATGGATCAATGCTAATTATGTCCGCAATTACACACACACTTTCTCTCTTCCTTCTTCACTTCATCTTCCCCTTCAAACACACATATAGACACACACACACACATATATATATATATACTGCACATTCCTTCTGTTTCTTGCTCTTTGTGAAAACCATAACTCTTTCTCCATTTCATGTAGAAAGCAGAAACAGAAATTCAATTTAGTAGCCTGATTGGCTGAGTTGCCTTTGGGAGAAAGACAGTCAGGGAGGAAAAGAAAGCGAGAACGCAAGACAGAGAGAGAGAGAGAAAGAGGAAGAAAAATAATTAAGAAAAGAGAGAGAGAGAGAGAGAGAGAGAGAGAGAGAGAGAGTATAAAGTAAGAAAGAAAGATGGAGGAATCTAGACTTGAAAGGCAAAGAGGAAAAAACGAGAGGGAAGCATGGAAGGGAGTGAGGAGACGAGGGATGAAGGGGTGAAGGAAAGGAGCGAGGGAGAGAGAGAGAGAGAGAAGAAATGAAGCAGAGAAGGAGTGACGGGCCGAGGGAGCAAGGGATGGAGGGATTAAGGGACTAGGGGAGTACACAGAGAGTGAAGGAAGAAGGAGAGAAAGACAGAGAGGCATTGTACTGTGTGGCAGCCCCCAGCCGCTGTTTGCTTTGGTTGCCGCGGCAACTGCTAGAGAGAGAGGGCTGATAAGTTAACCAGATGGTTTGAGACTGAGAGAAGAAGCAGGGAAAGTGTGTGTGTGTGTGTGTTCCTGACTTAGGCTACCTTTGGGGACACATTTCAGACTAAAGACCAGTTAATTTGGGACGGCTTGTGCAATTGGGGACAAAAGCCGTGTCCCCAATTTAGAAAAACGCGGATTTTTGGGTCGGGGGTTAAGTTTAGGGTTTGCACACCAAGTTCGTATTTTTCATCCGAAATTGTCGCACGTTTTAAAATAAATACGGCCTCACATTGTGCCAATCACATTTACACACCAACTTCGAAACTTTCGTCCATCATTAAAGTTTTCGGAACAGGTTTTCTGTGTTTTTTCACATCCGTCAAAAGCCAAAAGAGGGTTGTTTGACCACTCAGAGCCACCGCATGTGCAAACGTCATCGTCATAACTTTAGACATAGATTGTGGGAGGTGATTGCAGAACAGCTCGGAATCAGGAATGGTCGCAAAACAAAGGATGTTTGAAAAATGAAACCGTAGTGATTGTGTTTGGCTATTCCGAATCAGAAAGAAATTGATACTTTTGGTTTGTTCTCTATTTAGCCTGGTTTGGTTTCACAATGCACAAATTACAGCAGACCAAATTTAAAAATGAATTTGCTGAGGTGAGTGTACGAAAGAGTGAATTTATCTTTTTCGTTTCAAGAGCTGCCACTTCTATGCAGGGAATCGCGGACTTTGATATATTGCTATCGACATTTTTCTACTTTGACTCAGCTCTGATCTCGTGTGCACACGAATCCCTTCTCCTCCAGTTTACCTCCAATAACTTTATAAACGTCACTATTTTTGTGGACTTTATTTAGCATATTCTGTATGTTCTCTTCGGCTCAGATGTCAAGCAACCATCGGACTTCTGCAGAAGTCCAGCTCAGTCCTCTCCCACTCATGTTAACCTGTCCTTTACCTGTGTCTATCGCAACTAATCCTGCGTTTTGGTTCGCTTTGAAACGGTCTGAGACCAACTCTCACAAGCAGTCTCAGACCGGTCTGCACCAGAGTACGATTACTGTGTTCACAACCACCCAAACGAACCGCACCAGAGTTCGATTAAAACAGACTAAATGTTGGCTTGTGAAAGCGCCCTTAATCTCTACATATTGTTTCAGCAAGGCCGGACAAAAACTCTGGGACACAAGTCCTCTATTTCAACTTTTTTTATTCATCTTTTCTTTTTTTCTCTGTTTTTCTTCTTCCTCATCACTTTTTTTTTATTCCCTTCCCCATTGCTTATTTATGTGAGATGTGTGGCCGGTGCCAAGGTGTGTGTGTGTGTGTGTGTGTGTGTGTGCGTGTGCGTGTGTGTGTGTGTGTGTGTGTGTGTGTTTCAGAGAGCGCAGGTCGTTGTCAAGGCCAACTAGAAAGAGAATTTTATCAGTTTAATTTAAAAGTGAGAGAGAGTGTGTGCGTGCGTGTGTCTGAGTGTGTGTCTTTGTGAAGGAGGACCAAGGGAGATGAAAGAAGAAACTTTTTTTTTCCTTTTATGAAGATTAATTTTTACAACCTGAAGGCCTAAAGCAGCGGGGGAGGGAGGAACCGAGAGAGTCGGGGTGAAGGGGAGGGATGAAGGAAGTAAAGAGCGAAGGAGGGAGGAAGGGAAAAAACAAGAAGTGAAGGAAATAAGGAAGGAATTAAAAAAAGGCGTAAGAACAGGCTATGGTTTAAATGCAGGTTCGTGGCTTCATTATCACAAAATAAAAACACATCTTTGTAGGCATATTTTTACATCTGATTGGTGCAAAGGTGCCACAGGAGAAGAACTGACCACTGCAGAGACCCAGGTCCATTTCCCTTTACCAGTACCAGTCTGGTTTGGTCGTGCATTCTAACAAACATAACATAACAAACATGTCCATGGTTGGGAAGTCAGTGAGGGATCGTAGCAACTCCTTCTGGTTGGTTGGCACCTGTACGAAATAGGGTGGGACCCCCCACAGGCAGTTGAAAAGAGCAACTTGAGGAGACATGTCCAAAGTAAGATAAATCGGGAGTCACTACATCCAAGAAATATTCCTGCACATAACCCCCCCGCAAAACCAAAACTTATTGTTTTTCACTTTGGTTTTTGTTACGGATTAAACAAATGAGATGTAACGTGTTAATTAGTGAGCTTTAGCGGTGCTGGTAAATGGATTTCGTTAGCTTTGCACAGAGAGAGGCTAGCTGTTTCAACCTGTTTCTAGTCTTTATGCTAAGCTAAGCTAAGCTAACCATCTCCTGGCTGTAGCTTCATATTTACCACACAGATATGATCTCCTCATCTACCTCTTGGCAAATAAGCGAATAAGCGTTTTTACAAAATGGCTAAATTAATTATTTGTTGAGATTTTACTAATGTGTTCTAAGTGATCAATAAACCACTAGTTAATTACTATATATAGAGCAGTCAATCGATTAAAATATTTAATCGTGATTAATTGCATGATTGTCCGTAGTTAATCGCACATTTTTTTATCCGTTCAAAATGTACCTTAAAGGGAGATTTGTCAAGTATTTAATATTCTTATTAACGTGGAAGTGGGCAAATATGCTTGCTTTATGCAAATGTATGTATATATTTTTTATTAGAAAACATTGGTACCAATGGATTCCTTAGATTTTTTAGTTTCATATGATACCAGTATCTTCACTGTAGCTTTAAAACTGTGCCTGCGACAACCTAAAAATTGCGTTAATGCGTTCAAGAAATTAGTGGCGTTAAAACGAATTTGCATCAACACATTATTAGCCCATTAACTTTGACATCCCTAATATATATAAATGATAGGTACATTAATATTTTAATAATATTGTAATATTTTATAATCTTGTATTTTATGTAATAACGTATATTTTTAACAGTTTGAATGTTTTTACTTATTATTTAGATGGAGGTCATCAATAGCCCCGTTTGAGTTTTTTTTCATCTCTTCTCTCGTCCTTCGTGTGAATTAAACCTGTCCAAATAATATCAACATTACTGATGGATTATAAATGATGATTATTTTGAATATTTTCATAGTAATTAATATATACAATATGCTTCAATACATACATGACGCACACAGAAACACACAGTCTTACTTTCCCCAAATGTTGTGAGGCATTATGAATATGTATTATGAGTTCAAAAGATTTATAAATATAGAAAATAAATAGAAAAACAGGTCACCAGTACTGCAATGTATCTGTGTTTCTAATTCTGTGTGTCTCCAGTGTTTGAGGTGTGTCACCCTGATGCCAGTCTGGCTGGCAGTGCCATGGACACACACACACACACACACACACACACACAGACACACAGACAATTCATTTAACAGTAGTTGCTTTTACACCAGTGATCAAATACAGTGAACACGCTATAAAAACATCCATACAAGGACTTACAGAAATATTAGTATTTCTATAAATGCACACCCACACATGCACGCTGAGGTGTGCTGGATTTTTTTGCCAGCAGACATCTAGTGAAAGACAACTTTGTCTGCAGGAAGAGAAGTAAGAGAGGAGGAGGAGGAGAGGAGAGAGGGAGGAGGGGAGAAAGAGAGAGGAGCTCGACAATAAGGAGGAGAAAAAAGGGGAAGTAGAAGTGAGGGTGTTATGAACCTTTTAGGAGAGAGAAAGAAAGATAAATCTGTTCTTTAGAAAGCAAAGAAGGACAGAGGTATAGGAAGATGGAGACTGAGGAGAGGGGAGAGATACTGTAGATGGCAGATGTATGAAGAAAGAGAGAAAAAATAAAATGAGCGGAGAGATAAAGGGGGAGAAAAAAGGGGGGGAGCTGCAGAGAAACAGAGAGAGTGTGTTGACAGTATGGCAGCAGTAGCAGTAACATTCCTGGCTGAACAGATCAGCTGGCCTGAGGAGAAAGACAAACACAGGAGAGGAAACCACGTCTAGACTACTGCTAGACACACACACACACACGCAATCTTGTGCGCACACACACACACACACTGAACAGAGACACAGAAAATACACACACTCACGGACACACATCAACCTGCTAGTTAGGTGGGCGACTGCCAAGCACTGCCAAGAACCTGGTGGGGGGGAGGAGAGAGGAGGAGGTGGAAAGAAGGGTGGAATAGAGATAGGAGGAATGAAGGGGCCAGGAAGAGACTTGGCGAGAGGTGGGAGAAATGGGCAGAGGGTGTTACAAATGGTACACCAGTTTAGCCTCAAGTTTTGTAAACTTTGCTTTATGGAAATCAAAGTTTCTGCAGGACAGAGATGATGTGGAAAAGTACTGAAGGAGGATAAACTATAAAGGAGGTAGCTGAACACTATGACACTTCCTTTTCCTAGTCCCATTCTTCAATTATTCTGTTACTTCAGGGCATCAAGATTTAACAATCAAATAACTGCATCACTGTAAATACTCTGTTTCTCCTTCTTTGTGTGACTGCTCCTTGACAGTCAAGATTCGAACGTGCTACATGTCAGCTTTTGACTTCAATACATGATGATTTATAGGCATTTGTACTAGGGCTGTCAAAGTTAATAATAACGCAAATTTGTTTTAATGCCACTAATTTCTTTAACACATTAATGCAACTTGCAATTTTTAGTTTGAATCTAGAAAACCTAAGGAACTGGTACCAACCATGTCATACTAGCTTGTTGCAAAGGATGCTAAATAACGCTCCAAATACGTTACATTTTGGCGAGGAAAAACTGGCATGGCCATTTTCAAAGGGGTCCCTTGACCTCTGACCTCAGGATATGTGAATGAAACTTGGTTCTATGGGTACCCACGAGTCTCCCCTTTACAAACATGCCCACTTTATAATAATCACATGCATTTTAGTCAGGTCAGCACACTGACACTGACAGCTGTTGTTGCCTGTTGGGCTTGAGTTTGCCATGGTATGATTTGAGCATATTTTTTATGCTAAATGCAGTACCTGTGAGGGTTTCTGGACAATATGTGTCATTGTTTTGTGTTGTTAATTGATTTCCCATAATAAATATATAAATACATTTGCATAAAGCAGCATTTTTGCCCACTCTCATGTTGATAAGAGTATTAAATACTTGACAAATCTCCCTTTAAGGTACATTTTGAACAGATACAAAAATGTTTGATTCATTTGCGATTAATCGCGATCAAATATTTAATCGATTGACAGCCCTAATTTGTATATTAATGTGAAAAATTCAAATTTTTCAATAAAATGCACTGCTATTCCTTCTTGTCCAGTGGGGGGTCACACTGTCCTAATAAGAGTAGCAGGACCTATGCTGGATACGCTATTATAGATCCCACGTGCTTATGTACAGGCTACGTGACACAACGTCAAGTGTAGGCTTTTGTTCATGCAGGTACTGCCGGTGAAAAATATCTTTATCAAAAAGGAGAAAAGTGGACACAGAGTGTCGGGTTTTCCAAGAAAAATGGAGCAGCTTCTATTTCTTCACAGAGGTAAATGGGAAGCCAGTGTGCTTGGTGTGTTCACAGCACCTTTTAGTGCTCAAGGAATATAATATTCGGCGCCACTAGCAGACTCATCATGGCAGAAAATAAAAGACGCAACTGAGAACAGAGAAGATAAATGAATTGTTGGCAGGTTTGAGGAAACAGCAGTCAGTCTTTAGTCGTTGCTGCGAGATCAGCGTGACATCTCAGGCTGTACATCATCTGTTTTGCAAAGGATTGTTCATTAATTGTGAACGTTTTCAGGACGTACTTCTTTACAGTGAAAGAAAGGGAAAAGAGGTGTTGTTATTTATAGGTTATTATGCAATGATTTTACTGATCTGGCCCACTTGAGATCAAATTGGGCTGTATGTGTCAAAGCTCCGAAACAAGCTCCTGAAAATCACTAACATATCTTCTACAATAATTTGTCTCCCTACTCCAATCTGCCAGCCCTCACTGCCACCACACGCAGAGCACTGACCAAAGCACACAACCACTGCCACCCCATAAACCGATGCTTCACCATCCTCCCCTCTGGCCGCTGATACAAACAATCTGCAAAAAAAACACTCTTTAGGAGGAGTTTTGTGCCATAAGCCATAACTGCTTCAAATAGCCTGGGCACACTGTCATATACTTGTTGTTGTTATGTTCTTGTTTTGTTTATACCTTGTTTTGAATGTTATTTCTGTATACAGAATGTGAAAACACATTTCCTGTACAGAGGACAATAAAGAATGAATCTGAATCTACTGTGACACAATCAGATTTCAATAGAAATCTGCTGGATTGCTTTATGGCACAAAGGAAGATTATTTAATGGCACAAATCAAAACTAGGGCTTCTGTTCTTCAGCAACCTGGCTACATGAAGACTTAGATGCAGTTGAAAGGTCTGAAAGCTAGTAAGGGGACCTTTCATCTTAGATTCTCTTTAACAAAATATCGCTCCCAAAAGGTCAAGAATAAACATCCATGTTCAAAATCAGACTTTTTTTCAATTGGAAGAGGTGGAGCCGAAGGGGAAAGTATGAGGGTGCAAATAAAAAACTTTGAGGCAAGAGGATTAATTATCATTTCAGTCTAGATGCTCAGAATTAATTTGCAACATGTACTGTATCATATCTTAGGGCTGAGGCGATACACCTACAGTATCTCCCGATTCAATACTATCACAATACTTTGGTGCCAATTCGATATGTATTGCGATTTTTAAGTTTTGCAATTCGATATTACAATTTATTGCGATTTTTGTTAACTTTTTTAACACTAGACCACGGGAAAAAGTTGAATCAGACACTTCTCGGTACTTTTACTTTGGAAAATATCTAAATTGATACAGTAAGAATTTATTAAAAAAATTCCAGCAACCAAAAAACCAAAGAATAAAGACATTTTCCTCACAAATTAGTGGTATTTTCTTTTCAATTTATAGGGGGCTTGTAATGTTTTATCCTTCTGGTGAATATAATCTAATCAATCTTATTTCCATATATGTATTTTGTATATAGTTCCCTTTGTTAACACCTTATTTTGAAAACCAGACGTAGTCACACGTGTATACTTCCGCTAACTTTGCCGTCCGTCTCTAGCTTTCCCCGTCAGCTCTGTTCTCTTTATACATCCATGGTCAGCTCCATCGGGGCCGTTTGAATGCATTCAACATAAATGTCAGTATATGGGTGCTCTACAGTTGTAGCGTCGGCCGATTTGACCACGGAGATGAGAGTGACGGCTGGCTTGACTGCACGTTACCAGAGTTAGCATGCAGCTTTAGCCATGATGTCTAGCCCTGCTTTTCCTGGCAATGTGTGAAACCCAAAGTGTTTCCATACTTTACTGAATGTGTAGTTTTTACCACGTTGGATATAAAATGTGAGGGTGCAGGTCGTATCCACGCGGACCCTCCGCTGTTTTCTACTTTTTCATTTCGGCTCGCTGTGGCTGGCTGCAGTTTGTTTTGGTTGCAGGATATGGAACGGCTATGACGTCACGTTACTCAGACTACAACAATAAAAGCGGTAACTTCCTATTATCTCTGCATAGACTCAAATGAAGCAAATATCTTGATCCTGGCATAAAAAAAATCGATTTCAAAATCATAAAAAAAAAATCGCAATACATAGGTGAATCATTTTTTTCCCACCTCTAATCGCTATCATATTAAAGATCTGAAAAAATGGGATTAAATAAGTTTGTCGGGTCACAGTAAACGGTAATCAGTAGCTGTGCCATCTCTGCCTTCCTTACTAACCAACGTTTCCACATTCTCCACAAAATGTGACAACGTTAGAGTGAACAAGGCTGTTGTCATTGTGTAATAAGAAGCCATGACAAGCAATCTGACATTTGAACAAAGAGTAGGCTTTACTACTAAGCCTCTGGAGCAGTGGGAGGAAGAAAGTGAAATGAAATTTCTCATGGCCTAGGCTGACTCCTCAGTCAACTGTGGACTCAAAAGGTGTACAAGCTTTTCAAAAATATAGAGAGAGCAAAGAGCGGGCTGACCCCAAGTCTTATCAGGTCAAGTATTGGCTAGAAAGAGAGAATGAGCTTTCTCTGGAGGTGAGATAGATAGCACATCAAGGTTACATGCTCACTGTCAATTAAAAGCAACCATCTCTGACCTATGAACTAACTGGGATAGAGATGTGTACGTAGTGGCCAGTCCATCTTGGTCTCTGGGAGAGTGGCAGGTCAAACAGGCTGTGCACTGATTGTTAATTGGTCACAGGTAACTCCAAAGTCCAATCAGCTACAGTACCTGGAGTGGAAAATAGACTTCCTGTGACACTTCAACAAGTTTCACAGAGCGGCGTCCTTGGACGTGACCTACTCTGTCACCTTCTTCCTGCTGTTGCCTCCTGGGATGCTACTGGTGTGCTGCCACTCCCAGTCCAGTCAGTTTTAAAACATATTATAATGATAAGCATGAACATGATTGTATGTCTTGAAATAGACATATTGCAGATTGTAAAATGCTTTTATGTTGTGAAAAAGGAAACAAGTGGATGCTGATGCCCCTCCACACAGTGGTTTTGTGTACATAAAGGGCGATATGACAATATATATGGTGAGACAACATAAATTTGTCCACGGTCAGAGATTTTCTCATACAATTTATACCGTGATAGACGTGCCTTTAATGTATCTGAGCGTATACGGCCATTGTGGGCAATGCTGCAAATCAATGAGCAAGACTGTTTTATGGCAATATTGGATTTTCATATGATTTTCACATTAATGTGATAAAGTACTTTAATTTGAAAGTATTTGATTTGCCGGATTAGCCTGAAAACAAACAACCCTGTCAGATTATTTTATCCATTAATAACTTCTCAATTGATTTTCCAGAAAACATATAACAATATATATTAACATTGTACTGTGTACCTACTGAAAATATTATTCTTATCAAAGTATTATAACAATATTTAAAAGGAGTTGATCCTAAATGTAATTTGCAGGGTGCAATATCAAAATCAGATTGTAATAACCACAATGAGCACCAGCATATTGATTGAAACTAAGCACAAACTTTACCTGAAGCATAGATTTTACTGCCATTAGGACAAGCAGGCTACTATTTATCTGTCAGTCTATTACACACAGTCATATTATCAACAGACTGTATTATAATTATATCACAGTGCTCTGTAGCAAAGAACAAACTCAAGGATTCAAATCTGCTCCAATGACATCCATTATCTATACATATTAGGGCTGTCAATCGATTATAATCGTGATTAATCGCAGGATTGTCCATATTTAATTGTGATTAATCCCAAATAAATCACACATTTTTTATCTGTTCAGAATGGACCTTAAAGGGAGATTTGTCAAGTATTTAATACTCTTATCAACATGGGAGTGGGCAAATATGCTGCTTTATGCAAATGTCTGTATATATGTATTATTGGAAATCAATTAACAACACAAAACTATGACAAATATTGTCCAGAAACCCTCACAGGTACTGCATTTAGAATAAAAAATATGCTCTAATCATAACATGGCAAACTCAAGCTCAACAGGCAACAACAGCTGTCAGTGTGTCAGTGTGCTGACTTGACTATGCCTTGCCCCAAAATGCATGTGATTATCATAAAGTGGGCATGTCTGTAAAGGGGAGAAAGGGAAGGTCAGAGGTCAAGAGACAGTTTTTCCTTGCCAAAATTTAGCGCAAGTTTGGAGCGTTTTTTAACCTCCTTCCAAGATACCAAGCTAGTATGACATGGTTGGTACCAATAATAGCTTTCTTAGGTTTTCTAGTTTCACATGATACCAGTATCTTCACTCTAGCTTTAAAACTGAGCCCACTACAACCTAAAAATCGCAAGTTGTGTTAATGCGTTAAAGAAATTAGTGACGTTAAAAAGAATTTGCGTTAATGAATTATTATCGCGTTAACTTTGACAGCCCTGATACATATACAGTCCATTGTTACATCCATTATATACTGTATAGTCAATGTGGTCCCAAGGCTCAATATAATACATGCAAAATACTCCTCCAAATATCAACTCCCATTTTTATTGGCCATTGGCACACTTAGATGACAGATTGCATCTGAGATTAAACAAACAACTAAAATTTGAATAAAAACTAAATATAGTTTAATTGCAGAACAACATGTTGAAATATCAAAGGGATTTCCAGACTAATTCTAAGGTATGCTGCTATCAATGGCTCATTAACTGCAGTTAAACCAGAATGATTCGACACAGTTCAACTGTAGTAAGAGAGAATGAAAAGAAGCTGAATGTGCAAGTCATCTGATGCACATTTGTGTTGTTGCTAAATCACGGAGTGACACATGCTGTTTATTCATCGCCCACATCAGCCCAGAGAGACGGTGTCTCTGGGGACGAGCTGTTGCAGATGGATAGCTTATTGATAAATGTAGGCTAGCCTCTCTCATATTTTGATGTGCTATGTTTATGGAAATCCATTTAAATGTCACAACAGGGCACCAGACAATCCATTAAGACATGGCTGAAGACTCGTCTCACCAACCCAACCCAACCCAACAGGAGGAAAGCAGCTGGTTCAAAGTGTCGGGTTTCTCATCGGCTGCTCTCGCTCTCTCTGACCTCTGCCTTTGATGAGTTATAGGTTTGGTAATTTGCTGTATCTTATCCTGGAAGCCACCATGAATGAAAGTTGTTTCCTATAAAGTTTACAGTTTTCTTTGTCTGAGGATTAGTCTGGACAGCAAACTACATATTGCTGCTGAAAATGTTCAACCGGATGCTTGATACCTTTAAATGCTCTGTGATACTTTGCATCATTTGGAAAATGTTGTGATAAATACAGTATATAAAAGGTTAACAATATCACAATGCCTCCCTGTTGCTGTTTTCTTAGTACTTACTAATACTTTTAGCTCTTGTTAAAGGCCCTGACACACCAATTTTGAGCCGTCGGTGAGCGTCTGTCGGCCTAGTTTTTGCAGTGTGTCCTGCACCGTTGGCTCTAGTCTGCCAGTGACGGAGGTTTTTTGGCTGATTCAGCATGTTGAATCGAAGAAATCAATGTGATTGGCTGTTCAGTTAAAGTGAATCAGTGCACAAGAAAGAGAAACGGAAGTGAGAAAAGCAAGCCAACGAGTAAAGTCAAGAGGAAAAACACAGGAGGCTCTTCTCATTTTTCATCTTCATCTTCATCTGATCATTCCAATACATGGATATTTTCACAAAGACATGGCTATCTGGATGGAATGGCGCCAAGACAAATGCGGCGTGAGGCGACGTAACGGTCAGCCTTCGTCGCCGCTAGTTCTTTGATGTCGGTTTGGTGTGTCTCGGCCTTAAGGCTAGCAGCATTTAGGGTTTCATGTTAGACAATTCTTTCCACAATTGAAACAGTGTGTTTGAATGTGCATTAATTTTCCATTTTGTAGTGTTGCAGCCTACATTCAAATTATTTACTTTAATAAATCTTCACAATGTGAGTGTAACTGTGTGCCTGTGAATTTCAAAATGAATGAAAAGGAAATACAGGGATATGTAATGTACTTTTAAAAAAGGCACCTCGAGCAGGGATTTTGGTATCAGCTTGGCACATCTGGATTTTGGAGGATTTCCTTTTTGTTCCTCTTTGCAGATTTTGCTTAAATGCCTTTATATCTGATGGGGAGCATCTGAACAGTTATCTTCAAGTCATTCGACAATTTTGTTTCTTTTAAGATTATTTTTGGGGAACTTTATGCCTTTTATTTGATGGTGATAGTGGAGAGAGACAGGAAATGTGGGGAAAGAGAGAAGGGGAATGACACAAAGCAAACGGTCCAGCCAGCCAGGAAATCTGCCAGATGTAACACTTTTCAAGACAGTGTGAGTTCAGTTTCAGCTTCATCAGGGCACAGAATCTTTTAGCTCAATCTTACACCGTTTTTTGACAAAAATCAAAGCTCCCGTTAAGTGTCTTTTTCCAGGAGTGTTTACTTTTTAGACACACATTAACTTGGTTTCAAATTCACTTTGACATCATGAGCTAATTAGAAACAATTCCTTATTCAAACCATTTCAGATTTACGTTGTACGGCTGTGAAAAGACTAAGAGCTGGATGTCAAAACCTCGTGTTTGTGTTCTTCCTACTTGTGGCCTTCAGTCTCCAAATGTTCATTTCCCACAGTACAGTGGGGTATCATACATTTGAATGTCTACTTTGTGTCATAAATAGTCAATTATGGTTCATAAACATCTCTTTTTTCTGCTCTGGTTTGTCTTCCTTGTTTATTTCCTTCTAAAGGGTTGCCACAAATGATGCATGTCATCTGAATCCATTGTCACAATTAACACCAATAAACCAGTGACAGCGAAATAAAAGAATCATCAGCATCCGTGTATCTGAAACCAACTGAGGCGATGTGAAATTATGTGAGCATTAAAATAATTTCAGTACAGCCTTTCAGTCATTCACAGAATTATTTTTTCAATAAACTCTAATCAACACTAAACACTAAATTATCATAGAGGCTGTAATACAAAGTGATTTGATGGATGCTTGGGGACATAAAATCAACAATTATGAGCCTAATAATGCAGTGATGGAGATTATTTTTTCAGAGATTACAGAAGTGAATGTTAAATACACGGCATGTCACACTTTCTCTTTTAACACACAGTAGTAGACAATGTTTACACTTCTATTATAAAGCCAATTAATAAATCACCTTTAAAATCTTTATTACAGCTCTCACTTTTCTTTATCTCAATGACCACTTTATATCTTGCCACAATAGCTGAAGTCTGTCCAAGGGTGACAAATAGGTTGTCCCTTGAAGGGCAGCACTGTACTGTGCAAATGTAAAATGTAACTGACTCTATAACTCATTGTATTTGAGAGATATAAGAAAGTATGAATCAAATAACCAGGAAGTTTATGGGTTCCCCCACCGATACTGCAGTTTACATTCAAGTCTATGCACCCATATAAATTGTGATCTTCACAGCCTTCTGCTACCTCAATCAAATTATTTTCATCACCCTCAGAAATTAGTTTTTTATCACTTTGTCTATTGATTCAAACACTTTTGTAACAAGGTGTATTTTTCTGTTCATAAAAGAGGGCCAATTCAGAGATTAACAAAATTGTGCTTACAGGGATAGTTTGGGTGTTTTGAAGTGGGGTCGTATGAGGTACTGATCCATAGTCAGTGTATTACCTACAGTAGATGACGGTCGGTACGCCCTGAGGTTGGAAAGCAGACAGGAGAACCAGCACGGGAGCAAAGCATTGTACTGCTGTGGACGGGGCCGGCAGCAAAATATATTTTAGCCACCTAAAAGGAAGGCCCACCTAAAGAAATCAATCTCAGTAAAAGTGTACGCTATATTTAAAATATTTTCGCCAGTTTACCTTGCCGTGAGACAGCTATACAGTCTATGTTTCCGATGGGGAACTGAAGCCGATATCTATGCTCTTGTCAAAGCCACGAGACTCCATTGAAAAAAACAGTAATTTTACCTTGCAGAACACAGGAGTTGCTGGTCTACCGCTGCCTCGATTGGTTAGTTTGTTTGTGTTGTTATGTGACTTTGGTTAGTTTGGATCCACCAAAGTCACACAATAGCACAAACAAACTAAACGATAGAGGCAGCGGTAGACCAGCAACCTGCGTGTTCTGCGAGCTAAAATTAAATTTTTTCAATGGAGTCTGGTGGCTTTGGCAAGAGCATAGAGAGATACAACAGCTTCAGTTCCCCGTTGGAAAGGGCTGTCTGACGGCAAGGTATACCGGCGAAAATATTCTAAATATAGCGTACACCTAAAGTGATACTGATTTTTTTTAGGTGGGCCTTTCTTTTAGGTGGCTAATATATGTTTTGCTGCCGGCCCCGTCCACAGCAGTACATTGATTTGCTCACGTGCAGTAACTCCGCCTGCTTCTAAAAACTGGGGGCGTGTCGACCGCCATCTACTGTAGGTAATACAGACTATGGATAAGTATCTCATACAACCCCCCCTTCAAAACACCCAAACTAACCCTTTAATGTGTACAGCCAGCTCTGAGAGTCTGCACTCAGGCACAGCGGTACTTTCAGCTGAATGCCAACATCAGCATGCTAACATGCTCACAATGACAATACTAACATGCTGATGTCCACCTTCACCATCTGCTAATTAGCAGTAAACACAAAGTACAGTTGAGGCTGATGAGAATGTCATTAGTTTTGCAGGTATTTGGTCATAAAACAAAACATTGGATATGTTAATAACGATATGTTTCAGCTGATAATGTTGCTAGATTAAAAAGTTTATCACCAATTTATCCTTTAGGGGACATGAATGTCTGCACCAAATTTCATGGCAGTCCATCCAATTGGTCTTGAGACATTTTAACACAAAACCACAAATGTCAACTTCATGGTAGTGCAAGAGGAAAAGTCAGGGGATCATCAAAGTCACTGGGCTTTGTCTTCTGGGGACCATGAATGCCTGTAAAAAATTTCTGGGCAATTCATCCAAACCATCCGACCGACACTGCCATCCCTTGAGCGATGCCACTAGCATGGCTAAGAAGCATTTATGGACACAGTGCTGCCTCTCTTCTGTCTGTAACTATAAAACTACACAATACTGCCCGACTCAGCTATAAAGCATGCAACCTCTGTTGCCGTTAAATATGAATTCACAGGACTTTACACAGCGCACATTGTACATAACTGCAGTAGGTGTTACTTCAGCCATTCATGATACCAACCAGCACTGCCAAGGCTACTTTTCTGAAGGCTAAACGTGTGTGTGGTCTCTGCAGACAGGCCCTGCCGCCCACTCCCCTGACACTTGGGTGAGATATGAAGAGAGACGGAGTGCTGCAGAGGAAATATCTATGTGTTGACACGCTGAAACACACACTGTCTTCCTCCCTTTTCCCTTTCCTCCCTTCGGTCTCTCTCGGTCTCTCCACCATCTGCTCCCCACCATTCTGCTACACTTGTCTCTGAGGGAGAGACCTTTAACCACATGAAGATAGATGGTATTTCATCTTTATCTGAATGTGTATGTGTAAATGGAGCATGCTACATCTCTGCGGCAGGTTAGTGCACATTATGGGAGCTGAAATGCCTTGGCTCAGCAGTGCTTCAGCCAGAAATCTTCTGAATCGTCTGAGTTAATTTCTGAATGACCTGAAATAGAGTGTTTATTTTAACCTTACACAGGTTTTCCCATGGTGATGAAATGTTAAATACTGGCAACCCGCCTAGTTTGACTCATCTAGAAGCTCTGCGGGCAGTAACACACCATTTATTTCATATTTTTCTGATCATTCAAGGTCATTTAATCTCCAGGTTAACCATTTGATCTCTGTGGAGGAGGTGACATTGAAGCATTAAGTACAGAGAGCATGACGAATGCTCTGTGTTTAGGCCTTGGCTATATAGTAAGTAAGGTTTCGCACTGGGCTACGGTACAAAGTGTTGGGTGGAAAGTAGTCTGGCAACTGAAGAGGAGGAGGAGGAGAGACTACTGATTTGGATCTCAGCTTGAAAAGCTGAAGAATCCCTGACTTGCAGTATTGCAGATGGCCAAACAGCAGGTTCTACGACTGTTATTGTTGACATATTGGAAACTCAAGAAGAAAGTTTTTGCTGGGTTTTCCCAGGGATTTAAGATCTTTTACTTCAGTAAATATAGCGATAAACAATGTTAAATTACAGAATAATTACCAGAATTTGTTTAAAGTATCAAAATAAACGTATGCACTGGCAACAGATCCAGTCAGTGTTATATAATTACGGTGTTCCTGCAGTGTTTTATAGCAGAGGAGCGCCACGTTGCCAAAAATAAATACCAATTTTATATAATTATTAATATCATATATATAATTGCTACCTTTTAACAAGAACAATTAGGAAAAAAGAGAAAATGTGCCATTTTACACAGCAACTGCAGTGTATTTAATGAGTCATTTCAGGCCATCATCTACCAACTAAACTGATCCCCAGACGAGATGCATCAGGATATTGATGGTTTACCGCCATGCTAAATAATTTCATGTGAAAAACCATTGAATGAGTGTATACTGTATTGTTGGGTGGTTTAATATATAACAATGCCTCATATTTAGTACTGAGGCTGTGGAGTAAAAAGTACAATATTTCTCTCTGCATGAAGTGAAGTAGAAATGTAAAGAAACATAACATTGAACTACTTTAACTACTGCTTAAGTGCAGCACTTGTATGTACTTCTACCATTGGTGTTGTGTACTTTGTGGGACTTAAGTCTTGAACTGATGCAACTTGAACTCAGTCATATCTGTCAAAACATTTGTCTTGAGCCGGCTGGTTTTAATACCTGTCCTCTAAACAGGATTGTGGTTGTACAGGATGTATGGCAGTTAGTTACACTTCCTGAGGGAGCACCGTCAGCAGCAGCAGCAGCATTGGCTACTGTCGCCGTGAGGAGTCAACCAGCAACCTTTGTTAAATCAGATGTGATGGCTCAACTGTCACAGCTCGGCGTCTGCGGACAAACTTTGCAGCCATTTTTTGTCCTGAAACTGTGGGCAGTCAGTCAGACTGTCCTCACCTCCTACTTCACTTCACTCATGCAGAGCAAACTGTTTTCTGGCCGATTTGGAAAGTTTGGTTGAGTGTGTTCATTAGTTTGTGATTTACTCTTTTTCCTCTATTGACCCGGTGCGATATTAAGTTTCTTGGCAAGCATCTTAGTGTTTTAACTGTCAGCTCCACAAAAGAGCAAATTTGTTTTGCTGCTGTGTTTCAGAGGTGTGTGGCCGGCACTCCTTACCGGCTCACTGATGATGAACAGAGGTCAAACTTGAAATTTTGATGATGAATAGTGACCTGTCTGCAAATCTTGATTAAATGTTTTACTAACTTAAAATTCACTGTCATTGGGGCGTCCTCTCCGGATACACTCAGTTGCTTGTTTAGTAGATAGACTTAGCGAAAACTAATGTAGTCTAACACAACAGCACTGAAATAAATCCTCCCTTCATGAAGGTTATAATGTTTAGTTTCTACTAAAGCTATTTTAGAGAGGCATTGATTCAACTTTATGGTAACTTTGAAAGCTGTAGTTTGTCCTGCTTGTCACTGACTTGCAAAACAACCCATGTTTTCTGATATGGCGTCACATATTGGCGGTTGGAAGGTGGGCTTGCCGCCGTATTCGATGTTACCGGTGTTACACGATGTTCGGTGCATACACCGATTACATTACTTGCCCACCGCCCCCACCGTAGTATTGCTTTCTTTTAAAATAGAAAATATAAAACCTTTTATTTTCATGTATCAGCACCCACATTCATCAAATAAAAAACTCTAGTTCGTAAAATACTAAGCATATTATAAAAACACAGTCGAAAGATGGACGCTACAATTATAAACTGACAGTGAAAGTGTCTGCTTTAGGAGTCAGATTTCACACACTCATCACAGGACGAGAGAGAGTTGACAGATGATGAAAATTTGGTGCCTATTTGGCAACATTTTAGATTTAAACCCAATGCTGTAAGCGTTCACACACCGTGTGCTCTACAGTACAAGCGCTCTACAGATATTGAGCATCATCTTTTATGTAAAATGTCCGGTGTAATCGGTAACACCGGTGTTATTATGAGTTTATTAACCGGTGGGAAAATGTCCTCACCGTGGCATCCCTATTGGAAGTAGACGGGATGAAAACCAGTCTTTAGTGTCAAAATCGGACACTTTGCACTCATATCCACCCACCCTAACAACCTCTCTGTGAGGTTTTGAGATGCTACAACAACGTCACACACACTTACGCCTTTGCTTCTGAGAGGGAAAAGTCATTAGCGGCAAGACTATAAGAGGTCACTTGACAGTGAGACGCAAACATAGGTCACTTAAAGTATTTGAACGATCTTTCTGGCAAAGACAGTGTCTTGCTTGTATCTGTGTGTTCCCTCTGTGTGTGTCTGTTTTTTATAACCAGGTAGAGATGAGCGTGTTTTTCCCGCTGTTAACTGAATTTTGGGGGTCGTGGTTCAAACTCTCATCCCGTTTGAGTGAGATTGGATGAAGTGCATCCTGCGACACAGTGAAGATGACTAGAAATTCACACGCAACCGTTCATATTTGATCTTTCGGGGCGGCGGCCTCCTCAAAAAGAAGTGATTTGGTGACCAGGCAGACGACACTTTAAATCCCCGCAGGCAGAATAATCTGTGGGAGTGGTGACTGAGAGGTAATCCACTCTCCTGAAGTGCTCTTCAGCAAAGCACTTCTCCCAAAAAAACTATTCCAGCTGACAGTCGACGACTGCAGCAACATGCGAGTGTATGAATGTGAGGCAGGTTTTTTGTGAGGCTGTCTGTCTCTACTGCAGCAGTTTATGATTACATGCTACACCGTTTTGTGATTTCATGAATCACACAATACTGCATGCCTACTGTAAATCTTTGGCTGCTGTAACAATGGGTTTTTAGTATTATGGGGTGTCTGTTTTTGTAATAACGATACATTACAGTGGATGAATAGACAGAGGTAATGTAAGTGTGTGTGGAAGAGGGAGAGAGAAAACAGCCGGCGGAGAAAGAGAGGGTATGTATGTGTGTCAAAGAGCGAGAGACAGAGACAGAGAGGGAGGAAGACAGAGAGACAGACAGAAAACGCCTCTCCATCTCTTGAGCCTTAGGTAGCGTTGTGTTTGCCAATCTGTGCTCGGCTGTGTGTGTGTGTATGTGTGTGTCTGCGTGTGTGAGTTGAGATATGGCAACAGTGCCATCTAGTGCACACACTCGTTTTTTTGGGAATTATTTTAAAGTTGCGTCCAGTGTGTCAGACAGTGGAGACACACAGACTGGGTCATGTGATGAACATCATGAGCCACATTTAAACCTCAACTTTCTAATGATAGTGTGTCTGTTTCATTTCACTAATTTTGCCTCTTTCTGACCAACTAAAAAGACAAAACATGCATTCCGGTGTGCTATGCAGACAGATGTGCAGATACTTGAAACTTGCTTAAGATGGGTGATCCATCACAGCGACGTTTAATTAGCCTTATTTTTTATCAAACTTAACATTATCGTTGCATGGAACTGCAGCTGAGAGCAGAGACTGTTTATCAGCTGCCCTTCATGGTGCGTTCAAGGATGCTCAGACACGTGACGCTTCCTAGTCAGCTGCCTAACAGCATGCTTTTTAATTCAAGGCTTCTATATTCAACATCCAGAATATGCTTTCATAATAACCAAAGATCATATATGTGCATGTAAACATTGTATTAACATACTCTTTTTATTTACTTTTAATTTGTCCTCTTGGGACTTCCATACCTATCAGTTTGTGTTCTTCCTATTGCTATGTCAAAACTAATGGTGCTCTCCTGTACCATCACTCACCAGGAGACTCAAGGGATCCAACTGTGAGGCATTGTGTCAACCGAGCTTACTCTGAGCCCTGGATGTTACTTGTAGAAGGGAGGTGAGACGGGAGAGGTATGCAAAGAGCTCAGTGAAAGGAGAGAGAAAGTAAATAAGAGGAAGGATGAGATGAGTAGCGTTCAATATCGATTAATTTACTGATTATTTTCTAATAGTTCGCTCTTGGGCTGTCCTCAACCAAAAAAAATCTTAGTTGACTATCACTGACTAATTGACAGATCTGTAAAACTGAGTTTCTCCATCAAGAATCACACAAAAGCACCACCTCTTGTGTTTACCAGAGATGCGCTTATAAGTTTCTTCAAAATAAGTAATTCAGTATTAAAAAAGCATAACTATCGACTAAAAAAATCTTGTCAACTAAGACCAAAATGACTGATTAGTCTACTAATCGACTAAAAGGGGGCAGCCCTAGTTTGTTCTATAAAATATCGGACAATAGTGAAAAACACACATTATAATGCCCATGACAGGGCAAAAGTTGATGGTTTCACATTGCTTGTTTTGTCTGACCAGTAGTCCAAAATCCAAAGATATTCAATTTATTATTAGGGTTGCACAATCATCAGTGTTCTCTTTTTCCCGAATTCGAAATATGTAAACCTTATCGCGTGGAACAAATTTGGATAATTTTCATGTAAGGCAACATGAGGCCAGATATTGCTGTGGCACTGAATTCTCAGCAGCCCACAGTGACTGGAT
Source organism: Adelosebastes latens (assembly GCA_916700685.1). Classification (NCBI taxonomy): domain Eukaryota; kingdom Metazoa; phylum Chordata; class Actinopteri; order Perciformes; family Sebastidae; genus Adelosebastes; species Adelosebastes latens. Next base: position 228,504 of record CAKAKR010064321.1, read on the forward strand.
TTAGTTAACAGATAACAAACACTGAATTTACTGAATTTTATTACATTATATTTACATTGACAAAAAAAAAATGTAACTTATTGTGGAACAGACGCGTCAGACCAATGCCTGATTCACTTCATCAGGTCAAAATTGGGGCATCTCTATTTACGATCTTATAGAAAACCCCCCAAAAATGGCAGATCTTCACATTTAAGAACCAAAGAATGTTTGTTCTTTTTGCTTGGATATGTAGAGGGTTGAATGAGAAGGAAGAAAATGAAGTTGGAAGATGTATGGTTGATATACAGGGTGAGAGAGAAGGTTGGTATAACCAGGCACAACGGGGTTGAAAAGGGATTACAGGTGTGGCTTTTGTTAAAGTGCCAAATATTGCCCCAAATACACCAAACCTGGTCATGTCTAGAAGGTAATCTCCAAGTTGCGAAAATGTGCAAAAACTCTTGTGAGATTCGCTGCCTGACAACCTATCCTAACCTTAACTATTTGAGGTCAATGCCTAACCTTGTTAGTCAAAGCCTAACCCTAACTGTGTTGAGTCTCAAAACATCACCAGTGAGGCTGGGAGGAGACTTTTACCTGTGTGTTGCTCAAAATAAAATATTCTAGTCACTTACATGTGCAAAACAAAGCTACTACAACAAATCAAGCAACAGTTTAAGCCATTTAGATGACTGCACAGCTCTGCATAGAAATCCCACTTTTATGACAGACAGTACTGGTTTGATTGTGCGGAGAAAGGGTATGAATATTTAACTAGACTGGTTAAAGCATGCAGTGTATCTATACAAACCAAGCTAGTTGACAAAGAACATTATTTTTCTCAGTGAATGAGCAGCTTCAGAGGGTTTACTGTGACTCTCAGCTGGGAGCTGCCCAGTCTAGTCATGCTCTTTTAGCCGCTGAGCAACTGGAGCACTTGAAGGTCAAGAGGCCCAGAGGCACTTCAGTAGCAGTTGGGAGGGCAAAGACTGTTGCTCACTCATTCTCCACAAATTTCACATGCAAGTCCAAAGGTTTTAGTCACTGTGGATTTGCTGCCCATTAGGCTATTGACGCCAAAAAGTAACAAGTCAAATGCTGGGGCCACTTTATTTGCATAGGCCAATTGTGATATTTGACTTACTAACATGTAACTATAGCGTGGCAATAAAAAAACAATTGGGTTTCTGCGATGACATTAATCGGCAGCCAAACAGAGGAATGTCTGTACTTCATCGTTTGATGGTAAGGGTGGGAAAAAAAATCGATTCACCTATGTATCGCGTTTTGTTTTTTTTACGATTTTGAAATAGATTTTTTAATGCCAGAATTGATATATTTACTTCATTTGAGTCTATGTGGAGGTAGAAGGAAGTTACCGCTTTTATTGTTGTAGTTTGAGTAACATAACATCATATCCGTTCCGTATCCGTCACATAAAACAAGAGACAGGTGTATCGTCCCAGCCCTAATTGATGGTAGCTTGGCTTTTCAAATATGCCGTGTTTTTGCAGGATGTTACGCAAGTGATAATTCTAGTGATGGTCCTCTCTGACCAATCAGTGGTCTGCAGAGTTTTAACTCCACCTTCTAGTATTGGCTCAGCTCGCTTGGAACCTCGACCAAGGTGGTACCAAAAAAAGTACCAAGTGCTGTCCACAACTTTTGCCAATGAAAATCCCAAAAATAACGGTTCAAAGCCAGTCGAGTCTTGCCGATTGGAAATGTGGCATAAGTTTTTATTGTCTGAGGTTAATAAATTAGGTTAATCTTAGGCCTTAGGTTAGTATTAAAACTGACTGTCAGTTGCCTATCAACAGTGGACTATTTTATGAGTAAACTGTTGTTACAGACTTGTCACAGGGCAGACCATTAAATATCTGCCACAGAGTTACAAAACAAGATGTTTGGATTTGGTTTGCAGACATCCTGAAAGTGTGGCTTAGACGGGAATCTAGAAGCAGTGTGTGTAGTGTGCATCCTGTTGTGTGTGTGTGTGCGTGTGTGTGCGTGTGTGTGTGTGTAAATTGCTCGGCTCAGCCTCTTCATGGAGATCTATTTCAATGCCTTCACTTACAAAAAAGTAATGTTTCGGGCGCTGCAGTCATTGGTGTTTTTGAAATATCAACTACTAAATATGCTGATAGCTCTTCCTCTTCAAAGTGGATTTAAATCTTCTGCTGTGTGTGTGTGTGTGTGTGTGTGTGTGTGTCTTTCTGAGATGAGGAGAGGGTCATCAGCACTGCTTATATTTGCCATCCTCCTCCCCAGTGACACACACACACACACACACACACACACACACGCACACATACACACACACACACAGGCTCAAACACACACATATAAACACACTTTGTCTGCATGGCCTTTTCCCTTCACAACACTGGTTGCCGACAGCAACGTGCCCTGAGCTGATAAACTTTATCAACCGACACACACCTGTGCTTGTGCACAACCACACACACCACTCACACAAACATGCGGACAGATCCACAGAGGCACACTTCTTTGCTCTCTCTCGACAAGGTAGACACCTGCTACAACTGTGTGTGTGTGTAGTGTATGCGTGTGTGTGAGTGTGTGAGTGCGTTAGTGTGGAAACCGTATAAATGATGTTAGGGCCTCGGGTGACAACAATACACTCCTGGCTTGAGTACACGACACACATCATTGCACACTCACAAACACACAACCACAAACACTTAAGAAACACACAAAAACATGAACACACACATACGTATATGGGCACACACACACATAAAAATAAGAACGCACACGAAGCAAACTCGAATAACATTTGCACGCCTCTTTAGAGCTTGTCATTATCTCTCTGCCTTTTCGCCGTGCAAATATGAGTGTGTGTGACTGTCTGTCTCGCTCCGTGTGTGTGTGTGTCTCGCTCACTCTGTCTACTCAAACTGTGTATGTGTGTAAGTGCGTGTCTGCATGCGTGTGCACTGTGCAGTGCTGGATGGTCACGGTATGGGCTGGCTATCGAATCCCAATACTTTTAGAGTGCCGACCTGGGCAGACCTCAACGTTACCGAACTTGTTCTAAATCAAGAAACTTTTTTGTAACTTTAAACTACAGTATATTTTATACAATAAAGCTCTTGATGTAACACTGATGCATTGAGTAAGTTGATTTAAAGGAAAAAAATATGTTTATGAAACAGATACTTCTGGTCCTTGATTATGCCTGGCTGAGCTGCGTTCAAACCCGTTGTAAAATACTCTACAGATGTGACCACATTACAATAGTATCACTGCTAAGGATGTCAGGAGAACCGATACTTTGGTACCAAGATGATGCCAAATTTTGGAAAAGTTGAGGGTGCTTGTTTTTCTACAGTCCCGCGGGTACCATAGCTACCGTCAGGGCTCGAGACAAACGGCATCCTGTTGTCCCGGGGACGATGGAAAATGTGTTTGGGACGCAGTAAACTCACTATCGACACGTCCATGGCATGCACCCTATTTTTCTCTTACAATGCTACATTGCGAACAACAAATTTGTGTTGTAATCGGCACGATAGCTAGACGAGAGCTAGTTAACGTTTGCGGTTAGCTCCGTGCAGGACTGTGCTGCTTACGGCTGCTAACGGCTAACGTTAACTCGCTCTCATGCTGCCGATTTCAACACGGAAGGTGCCATTAAGTTACATTATCGTGCATTCACTGGCTCTACTCAGTAAAAATGAGTATTGGGCTAAGGTAAATTCTAACGTCATCATGATGTGTTCAATTGTAATCTTGTAAAATGTAGTTTTTGGCGAGAAACTTGAATATATCCAGTTGTTTGTATAAAATAGACATTAGAAAGAGGGAATTATGACATGTTTAACTTCCTAAGAAAAAACATTATATGCAAACGGTAATAACGGAGTGTATATTGAAGTACATGGGATTTATTGTTTCACTTCTGTTTTTTACCGTGGTATCGAATTGGTATCGAGAATCGTGGAATTTCACTGGTATTGTATCGACTACTAAATTTCTGGTATCGTGACATCCCTAATCACCGGGGCAATTAGTCACCAATTGTTTCAAAATGTCAGATTTTGTTGTGAATTTTGATTTACTGGGTGGGCTAAGCGTGGATAAGTGGTAGGAAGAGATGGACAGGATAGAGGAGGAAGATAAAAAAAGAAAGGGGAAACGTTGAAATTAATGAGAGAGTAATTCAAGAGCTGAAAAAGTCTAGAAACAAAGTCTGTTGGCTGTTTTCAGACCTGATCATCTAAATGGACGGTCAGGAGCACACTACGTTGTCATTCAGTGAATGCCCAAAAATCCACAAAGATGCCGGCGAAAGAAAAACAGGGAGCCTACGAGGATTTCTGCTTGAGCAGCCAGGAAACCCACTGTGTCCTGTCGCTATGATGGAGAAATACTGGTCATTGCTGCCCAGTACACCGGTCTTTTATCTCCATCCAAAGCAGACAAACTAAACCAACTATCTGTTGTAAGTTTCAATGTAACTTTAACTAACTTGTATGATTATATTTATAGTCCATTATTCTCACCTTTCTCTATTCATGTTGTCAATTACCAGCAGCTACACTGTCACAAAAATGATATCGCTGGTGACAACAGCTAGTGGAAAGTGAGCATAATAGTTGCTGACGGTAGATACATATGTGGTTATAAAGTAACTGCAACATGATGAGAACTTTTTCAACGTTAGGTATACTAGAGAGCCCTTGGGGTTGAACTTCCTTGGCTTCGTGTTGCCACAGATTTGTAAAGCAACCGGCACCGCTACACTCTACACCAACCACTGCTTGTGAAGCACCACTGTACAAAAACTTTCTGATGCTGGCCTAGAGGCAAGAGAAATCCTGTCAGTGACGGGGCATAAATGTGAATCATCCCTGCAATCTTACTTGCGCCCGAACTACAGCGAGAGAAGATGCTGGAGCAATGTCCTCCTTCCAGAGTCAAACACCCCTGTACCAGCAAAGAAGAGTGTCAACATGACTGAACACTACTTCAACAATTGCACTATTAACGACGATATCCAGATAAACGTTAATAATCACCCCAATCTTAATGCATGCTTTTCACTGCGTCTGTGTGTCGCTTGACAACCGTTCTGCTAAATGTTGCTGAAGAACTAAATTGCATGGCGGAAGAGATTTGTTATCAATATTTTTTTTTGCATTTTTTGTTGCTGTGTGTTTATTTTATGAAACCTTGCCAGGTATATGTAGTAACTGTTTTATAAAAGTAATGAGCCACTTGAGGCCGTGATTTACAGTTTTGCGGTTTCCGCGTTGTGCCTAACAAAACCCCTTAGCTGGTGTAAAATCACTGTAAATCACGGCCTCTTGTGGCTTATTACTTAATGATATGACGTATCAAAAAATGTATTGTTTTGGTATTGCAACCAAATGTTGTATTAGTATAATTTTAGCACTGATATTGATGATTTTCAAACAATATCCAGCCCCAGCATGTGAATCATTAATATAGTACAGTAGCTGTTGCCCTGATCATCTCCATATGTGGGATTTACAGTTAATCGGACCAGAAAATACAAGACAGAAAGCTATCAAAAGTATAATAAATCTCCAAGTCATCAGGCGTATTGTTACACATTTTATATGGATTGAAGCAAAAAAATTAACAATAGGCTACTTTACCAGTGCATTTGTGAAACAGTGTAGACCCACTACTGTCTAAACTAGTTCCTTCGAATGAATCTCTTTCAGATAAAAAATTAAATAAACAGTACAGACACAGTGAAATGCAACATGTTATTTATATACCGTACATGTTGTCCATATTCTTAGCCAAACTCTGCTGTGATCACGGTGTGTTCAATGTGGTGGATCCATCTGTCAGTCTACCACTGTGTGATGCACACAGGAGGACGTCTGCACATGCTGGTCTGAGAATAGCTTGTTTTGATAAAAGGAAAAATCTTTTTTTTTTTTTTTTTTTTAGGAGTAAGGTATTCTGTGAATATGTCACAGTACTAAGAACAGGGAAAGCAGAGTACAAGAGAAAATATGTGGTTAAGAATTCAACATTGACTGAACACATATTCTGATTAATTTAATTAAAAATCCACCCCAACTGTATGTGTGTTAAAGCAAGCTTTAACTGTACAATACTGAAGTTATGCTCATTGTTAATAGGTTTTGTAATCCAACACGTGAGTGATAATGTCCAGCGAGCGGTTCATTGTTGTGAAATAAACCCCGACGGGGCGATGCGGCACCCCGACGCGAAGGTCTTGTATCGCCCTGAAGGGGTTTATTTCACAACAATGACCCGCTCGCTGTACATTATCCCAATTATTACACGGCTACTTACTTAAGAAATCAATAATTTGTCACAAAAATGGTCCTCCAGAGTCCAACATCAGAACTGCGCCCATAGCAACGGTGTGTTATACATAGCAACGGTCTGCTATAAAGAAATAACAGACCGTAGAACGCCGTGACTGATTAAATCGAGTATTCAACAAAGCAGTGTGATAATGAAAAAATAAAATTCAAAAGTAGCTATTAATTTTCAACAGATATTTGTCTTTTGCTACAACAAACCATTACAGTAGTGCATTCAAGTTTATGTTTAAGTTCTTAAAGTTTCTTTTAGGAAAAAGAAAAGGCAATGTGGAGACAATGTGAGTTTTTTTTAACCACAGTAAACACACTTACGGTACATACACTACAGTTTCCTACTTCAACCTTGTCAAGGGACAGGCTTTTGTATCGTTAAAACTTTGTCAAATAATATTTTCTTCTTTAATTTTGGAGGGGACATTATATATTTTTTAAGAAAAGCCTCCACTGATTTTCACCAAGTCTTTGTGTCAGTCAGAAACGTTGCGGTGATGAACGCCAGTCACCCAGCTTTTGTCACTCTGTCAACCTCTCTGTCAGTCACTCTGTCAATGTCAACTAGCTAGCTAGCTCCGCATGGAGGGGAAACCGGCATCCATCAGGCTCTGTCAGCAGCGGGGCCTATTACTTTAGAGGGATTATGATATCGGAGATCGTAGTCTTGTGGGCTAACAGACCGAGAGACAAATAAATGTTGAACTTTTGAAAAGTGCCTCCATTAACGCCTCTTCCAGCTCATCTAACTGTGCAAATATTTGCAGTCATAAAGCCTGTTGTTTCTGAATCTGAAGTACTTGCACGCAACGAGAATGTCGGGGACCTTGATGGTTTTTATCTACACACAAACACGCACATGCACAGACAGAGTCGTGGCCTTCAGGAAGGCATTAACGCGGTACGAGTGTGTGATATGGATTCAAACAAAAATGAATTGGGAAAATAAAAGAAGAGGTTACCAGCAGAATGCCATTTATTCAGTGTGGATGGTGTTCATTTCAAATTATTTTAGTGTGATCGCATCAAGGTGCCAGTTTGCAGTCTGGCATTGTCATGGAAACACACTCATACACTCAAATACACATATACATGCATTTAATAACCCTCCTTCACACACACACACACACACACACACACACACACACACACACACCTTCCAATCAAGTCTCAGTCACTCTTTCTCCCCCCCCTCCCTTGCACTTTTCGTCACAGTACCACAGTGCCTCTGACTGGTAGAAAAGAGGTACTGCAGAGCCGGGAGGTGTGACTGGCATACAGTGGTGTGTGTGCCTATGCACGCCCCTGTGTGTGTGTGTGTGTATGTGTGTGTGTGTGTATAGTACTGTTATTACTAGAGAAGATAAATCTTGTTAATGAAACCGACGGAAAGAAGAGGACTCCAGAGAGGGAGAGGAGGAGCAAGAAGAAGAGAGATGAGGGGAGAAGGGCAAAGAGGGAGGAGGGGGGGAGACAGACAACAGAGAGAGCTAAAAGAGAAGGAGAGGAAGAAGAAGAGGTAGTAAAGAAAGAATATGAAGAAGAGAGGAGAAACAAGGGAAAGGAGAGACAGGTCTGAGGGGAATAGAGTAAGGGGAAAAAAGTTGACTGTCACGTTTTGTTTCATTGCATCATATATCAGTATTGAGGGAGTGACGCAGAGGAACAGAGGAGGAAGACGAGGATGGCGGGATAAGAGAAAGATGGAGAAAGAGAGAAGTGCAGACACAGAGAGGAGGAGGAGGAGGAGGAAAGAAAAACACAACCTGCATTTCCTTAAGAAAATGTGTGTGTGAGAGAGAGTGTGCTTGCTGAGTTTAAAGAGCTGGAGTGTGGCTGGTCATGCATATTAATACCAACAGAGTGCGTTAGATGTCTATTGGAAGGACACTGAATAAGTGTGCAAAGCCTGCAAGACACATAAGGTATAACAACCTGTGAGGAGCAGACACGTGGATGTGCAAGTGTTTTTGCATTTGGAGGATGAAAGGACCATGGGCAGGCAGAACGGGAAGACACTGGAAAATATAAAATAGAAGAAAGCATCGTCTTCCTGAGGTGCAAACTTTATAACTGACAGACCGGGAGATGAAAGCAGTCCTGGAGTTTGACCCAGAGCAGCCCAACTCAACTGGCACCTTGTCCCTGGGAGGGTAGTCATGATGCTCTAATTTACCTCACCGTTTATGCATTTAATGTGCAGCAGTGCAAAACAGGTTCATGACATTTAGTCATAGCGAAAATGTATAAATGCAATAAGAAGTAGCACAGCAGGTCATGAAATAGTCACGAAATTTAATGTATTGATTTGTGTACTGTACAAAGAGACGAATTTCACATTTTTTTCATGATGCCCAGCACGAAATCAGTTCGTATGTAAGCCACGTAATTGTGAACTAGGAAGTATAGAGAGCAGCGAACGCCGCGTAAGGAGGAGGTCGGGGTGGATGGGTGGGTCAAAACCACAGGACTTTCGCCCAGGAGACCGGTGTTTGTTTCCCACGTGAAACCACAAATCAGTGATTTATTTGTCACATAATTTCCGTACTTAAGTTAAAGCACTTCCAAGGTTACTTTTACCCAAACCGTGATCTTTTCCTAAAGCAAACTAAGTGGTTTTTGTAACTTAACTTCCGTACTTAAGTTACGCCACTTCCAGTGTTATTTTAACCCAAACCACGATCTTTTCCTAAACCTAAATAAGTAGTTTTGTTGCCTAAGCCTAACCAAGTCGATCTATTCCTAAACCTAACTAAGAAGTTTTATTTTTAAAAAGACTGGAGCAGAAATTGACATGTGCGTCACGTGTTGCTGGACATTCGTAGGAAAACGCACAAAAAACATTTGTTGTTGAAAGTCGTGCTGAGGGTCACGAAAAAAAGGGGAAATTCGTGTCTATGTACACGAGTCAAACAGATTAAATTTCGTGACTATTTCACAAACTGACGTGAGACTGTGTTGCATATAAGGCACACTTTAGTTATGAAGAAATGAGCATACCGTGTAAGCTAAAGAAAACCAATTAAAGGTACAGACACGAATGTCGAGTAGAATTATTTGTTATATGAGCAGCAAATGTGAGGAAGCCAAGTAAGACAGGTCCTTAAACAAAAAGGCACATGTAGGCCTGTAGTCCACATCTCCATGACCCGTAAGCACTTAAGTTCAATTCCTCCATACCCCAAAAGATTTTGATTAAACACTGAAAATATAGTCTAAAATGTTTGTGAATTTGTTTCTTAATATTTCACTGTTGTATATTGTAAACATAAAGGACTAAATGCTCTTTTGAAAAGGTAAAAGTCTGGTGGGGAAACTCTATGTAGCCTATTATTATTATCATACCAAAAAATCAATGCATGCATCAGACTTACAAATAAATCTGATGCAAAAATGAACCCACATGCAACATTCCTCATCACCTTAAGCCAATAACTCTCTAAAAAGCAAATCCAATCCAATCCAATCAGCAACCAGCAGACTTCTACACACACAGGCTATCACATATCACACATTGCAAAGCCCTGAAGGTCCTGTCCATGGTGCTGAGTGCCTGCTGCACCTCTCACCCAGCGACAAAGCCAAACGAGCTGCAGCACATTTTACTCCATTGCAAGCAACACAATCACATCAATATTGCATAGCAGCGTGATCCACACAGACAGCCATCAGAAAAGCCACAGAGCTATAGCAGAGGATAGTTAGTTAGGGTGTGTTTGTCTCACCTACCAGTATCTGAAGAAGACTCCCTTCATCATGTAATTTCCTGCTGGCCTCAAAGGTCTTCCACCACAGAGGACTCCCACTGATATTTTGGTTAAAGTGTCCAACTCCTCATGTCCATGTTTTCTGACTCCATCCTGGTTTTCAACCTGGGTTTAAAGTTACAGTAAGTCCAGTTTCAGTGTAACTCGGCCTCCAACGTTCCAAGCTCTCAGGGTTTTCTGTTGTTAACTTTCTTTGGTTTCATTCACTTCCATTCACCTTTGTTTCAAGAGTCCAGAGTAGCTAATTAGCTAATCAGGAGGTACCAACTTCACCTGGCTTCATGCAGGGAGCATTAGCCAATCAGATGACAGCCACACACCAATCAGTGGGCTCATGGGTAGTGTAGTGTTTTAAGACTGTTCTGTACACTTGTGGCTCTGGTAAACCAAACCTGAGGTTGTTTTTTTTATCATCAATTATGTTTTATATTAATTTTTTTATTGTTCTGAGGTATTGTGTTTTTTAACCCTTTGAGACCCACAATAGACCCGTTTCTGTCTTTTTTAGGGGGATACAGTGGGTCTTTAGGGGGCGATAGCAGGTCAACAGTAAATGTCACATAGAAGTGGTGTACATCATCTGAAAGCTGGGAACCTGAAGATTAATTTGAGTGCTCAGCATTGTGCGTCAGGTTATTCTAGTCATAAATCTGTCAAAAATATGAATTAATTGTGTTAATATGAATAATTTCTTTTTAATTTAATTGTATTTATTTATTTATATATTTATTAATATATATTTATTTTGTACACCTGTTTTTTTTTTTTCTTTTTGAGTGCCCTCGGGGTTCTTGTCATGGGTGGGGGGTGGGTGGGATATCTATCAGTCCAAATGTTTGTGAAATGGATTGTCAGAGTTGTATTAACAAAATTCAGAAATAAACTCTGTTTAAAAAAATATATATATATATATGAATTAATTAATTCATGTAAATTGTACACATGTAAAAGTATATAAGGGTTTGTGTGTTAGTTACTTTGCAGATTCTGATTATTAATACAAAATATAAGTCAACTAATAAATTATGTATTCTTATTGATTAAACTACCTGGCATTAAATAAAGTAGTTGAAATTAGCTCCACCTTTGCCAGCTTCAACATTAACATATAACGTAGTGATGCATTCTGAAATGAGCCATTCTGCATGTCGAGCACTTTTACTTTTAGTAATTAAGATTTTGAATGCATTTTATTTATTTACTGTTTACTGTTATTTACATTTATTTATTTTTACACTGTGGTATTGTTATTTTTACATAACATTTGCTGGTTCCAGCATCTCAGATGTCAGGGTTGTTGCTTTTCTTTCTTTTTTTATATCATTGTAAATTTAATGTCTTGTTTTGGACTGTTGGTGAGCCATTGTGATTTGTGATTTTTCACAGTTTTCTGACATTAATTGAGGAAGTAACTGACAGATTAATCAATAATGAAAATAATTAGTTGCAGCCCTCATTCAGTTTGATTGCCAGTGGGTTCTGCCATGGTCCAGAGTGGCACTGAATGCGATGTGTTTTATTATCTTGGTTTAACTTTAACTTGTATGATGCACCTTAAAATTGTGACTGGATAAAGTGATTGATCACATGAGTCATGGCAACTTTAGGGCATGACAACTCATGAGACATAAAAGTTGGAAGAAAAACTTGAAAAGCTGTGATAAACGGTGTTTCACCAAATACCAATAACTTTATAACGGTTATCTGAGAGCTGCTCCTTTATAAACTATATAACTCTTCTATTACATGAGCAGCTCCACTGGTTGAAGTGTCTTGCCCAGCGGCACTTCTGCAGAGAATGAGTAAGGGAATTATATTATGGCAGTAACTTTGTGGACATTTTTGTAAAGTACATTTTCAACTCAGTTTTGTCCATAAGATCTAGATAAAGTTTGAGGTTACAAGGGGTCAAAGTCAGATCTCCTTTTATAAGAATAATCAAAAGATGACGATTTGAAACTTGACTCATCCAACTTGTTCAAGCAGAAGCATACAAAATCTGCCATCTAGACACACAGGCTCACTAACAGCATGTACACCCTTTGAAAAGTACGTGCAAGAGTGTGTGTGTGTGTGTGTGTGTGTGTGTGTGTGTGTGTGTGTGTGTGTGTGTGTGTGTGTGTGTGTGCGTGCGTGCGTGTGCGTGTGCGTGTGCATGTGCGTGTGTGTGTGTGTGTGTGCACGCGCGCCCTGGTAAAATTGAACTGTCATGGCCAGAATGGGCACTTTGATCATTTTATGTTCACAGGAGAGGAGAAGAGAAGAATGTAGAAGAGTTGGGTGGACAGAAAAGGAAAGGAGAAAGGAAAGGAAAGCAAGAAGGAAGGAGATGAGAAAGGAGAAAAGGAAAAAGAAAGAAGTGGAGAGAATAAATGTAGTAATAGATTGATAAAAGGGAATGAGAAGAAGGAGAGGATGGGATAGAAGTAGAAATAAAAGGAAAGGAGTGACGAGGAGACAGGAAAAATAAGGAAAATAAAGAAAAGGGAAGGCGAGGAAAGGAAAGTAGAAAAAGAATAAGGTAATGAGAAAGGAAAAGACAGAAGATGAAAGGGAAATGGGAATAGGAAGAAGGAGACGAGAAATCGAAAATTAAAAGAAAGAAAAAAGGGGAAAGGCAAGGAAAAGAGAGAAGAGGAGAGAGAAAGTGTAGAAGAACTGAGTTGAGATGAAAAAATGAAAGGAGAGTAAAGAGAAACAAATGAAAGTAAAGGAAGAAGGAGAGGAGAAAAGGGGAAAGGAACAGAAAAGAAGGAATGAACTGGAAAGACAAGGGAAGTTAAGGAAAGTAAATGAGAGAAAGAATTTTAAGAATTTGAGTGGAAAGGAAAGCAGAGGAAAGCAGAGGAGAGGAGAGGAGAGGAGAGGAGAGGAGAGGAGAGGAGAGGATAGGGGGGAGAGCTGAATAAAAAGGAGAAAAGGAAATAGGTATGAAATGAGGGGAAGAAATGAGCAGGGAAAAGAAAAGACAAGAATCGAGAATACAACAATAGGGAGAAGAAGAAACTGAAGACGAGGGAGAGAAGAAAGGAATGGGGGCGAGGACGAAGAGAGTAGACAGAACGAGGGGTTATTGATAGAGGGAACGGATAAGGGATGAAAGCCTTCTTTCACTGAGTGATGAGGATGTACTCGCATCACACGCTACTTACCCAGGATTCATAGCGTGAGATGAGTTCCCAGCATCCCCTTTCATCTCCACAACATCCAGTAGTGGTCCATCAGAAAAGAGCCCGGGGAGACACTCAGCCGCAGACAGTCACACATGTGGACACATGAAGAACACAAACACACACACACACACACACACACACACACACACACAAACGTATAATTTCTTTCTCTTTCTACACATACTAGAAAACACAGTCATACGCACACACATTTTAACATTGTCCTCAGATTCCTGTACAACTAAATTAACTTGGGAAGTATGCTCACACACACACACACACACACACACACACACACACACACACAAGTACATAAACGGGCACTACAAAGTGGTCAGCTGTCTCACCGTATCCTCGGTGATCACAGAAGCCACTTGTTGCCATGGTGTTTGATCTCTCGGTTGGCACGGTTTCCTGAACAGTCTGTCAGAGTCTTACAAGAGTGAGGGGAAAAAATGACAAAACTGTGTGTCTTTTTTATGTGTGTGTTGTGAATTAGCTGATTTGTTTAAGTTTAAAGGTATAGTTCAACATTTTGGAAAATTAGCCGATCAGATCGATAACACTCTCATGTCCGCCAGCAGGGCCAACTTAAGGCATAGACCATATAGGCGGTCGCCTAAAAAAATGTAAATGCCGGTGGGCGCCCTTCCTCATTTTCTGCATTGAGGTAACAAATTGTTACAAACTCGTTGTAGTAAAACTGACTAAACACTTTTAAGCCAACAATATCAGGGACCAATTGTTTATATTTATTTTGTAATAAATACAGTTATTTATGAAAATAGAACTCTTAATTTTGTCTTAAAACCATTATGATGTCTGATTTGTGTTGCGGTTTACGGGGCTAGGGTTAGGGTTCTAGGGGGTGGAGCCCTAACCCTACAGCAGTGCTGCCGGCAGCGGCGATAGGGGGCTCCAAATCCAAATTTCACCTATAGAGCACCAAAAGGTCTAGAGCTGGCCCTGTCCGCCAGCAACTAGCCTGGCTCTTTCCAATGGTAACAAAATCCACCTACCACCGCCTCTAAAGCGTGTTTATTAGTGAACTTTAGAGGTAGTGGTAGGCAGGCCTTTCAATTCTCTCCGCCTCACTCCCCACCGCCGGGAGACCAGCTACTTCGCCGGGAGGAGAGCGGGCGGCAGCTCTGGAGGCTGACCTTCAGTTAGCGACTATATAACAACTCAAATTCAGCCAGCGCAAACCCCAGCGCCGGGGGTCTGATCCCGGCCGGCCCAGACTCGCCTTCAGATCAGCAAACTTTCTGTTGCTGCCATTACACAGGTTAAACCCAGTGTTGCTCCTGGCCACCAGCTCACTGTGATGAGTGACTGACTGACAAGTGCACTGAGGTCGCTTCTTCTTCTTTTTTTCCGTTTTATCGACTACCTAGACTGAGGTCGCTGATCTGCTAGGTAGTTTTTAAGGAGACCCATTGAAAGCATAGCAGAGCGTAGTCCTTCTGCATGTGCCGGAGCTGAGTCCATGACAGCCCCAGCCCAATTTAACCCCTTCTGGTTTACCTTTGGCTAGAGCCAGGCTAACTGTTTCCGTTTCCCGTCTTTGTGCTAAGCTAGGCTAACCATCTACTTGCTGTAGCTTCATATTCAACGGACAATTATGAGAGTGGTATCAATCGTCTCATCTAACTCTCCGCCAGAAAGCGTATTTCTCAAAATGTCAAACAATTCTTTAAAGAATTAAAGTTTGTTTACTTCTTTCTCTCACACTCATTCTCCATCCTAACCGTCATCCCTCCATCTTCCTTTGTAGCTAAATAAATTACACATATTATTTATATATCATTCATCAAGGGATATACTGTCATATTTGCACAGAAAGCAAAAACCAATTTCCTGTTGTGTTAATTTTCTCTGTTTGAGAGGGCACAGATTTCCCCTGTGTTCATTTCCCAACCGTGCATGGGTGTGTAAGTGTGTGAGCGTGTGTGTGTGTGTGTGTGTGTGTGTGTGTGTGTGTGTGTGTGTGTGTGTGTGTGTGTGTGTTTACAGATTGTAACTACACTCATGGCTGCCCCAGCGAGAGAACATCAGATGTCTCTCCATCTCTCCACCGCTATCTCTCGCTCGGTGCATCTGTCCCTTCGGCCCTCCATCGCGCCTTCCCTCCATGATCCAACCGTGTCTGCATCGCCACGGCGACAAGAGCCACTTCATCCAAATTGACACACACGTCGAGATGAAAAGAAAGATTGGAAGAGGCCAGGAGGGTGAGAGAGAAAAAGGGGAAAAGATGAGCAAGGAGAAAAAGTAGGGTGAGGTGTGGTGAAACAAGGTGAGACGGGTAAAAAAGACACAGAGGAGAACTGAGGATGAGAGAGGAGAAAAGGGGGGAGATGGAGGGGGGAGTGAAGGGGAGATGAAGAGAGAAACAATCGAAGCTTTGCACACACTCATAGACAGTATGGAGGCCAGCGGTCTGTGAAAGTGTTGGAGTCACATCTGAGTGAAAGCTCAGCGGGGCGAAAGAGCAGCAGCGTCGGAAATAAAGAGAAAGAAAGATAGAAAGAAGGTAAAGAAGGAGAGTGTGTTTGTTTTGAATGCATATTTTGAATGTGAACCTATGAAAAAATGCAAAAAAATTCACTTTATCTGGTGCAAAAGTTATCGCCAAAGATCTAATTATGTGTAAAAGTGTGATGGAGAGAGTTTTTGGCGCGACCTGGTTTCATTTCTTCTTCTTTTATATCTGACAGTGAATGTGCACCATTGATGTTTTGCTCCCACCTACTACTGTTACATGCCTTCTCTCTTTAAAGCTAACTTTAAAGCAAAAAACAAATAAGGCAAGACATGTATGAATCTCTATCAAATGTAGAAAGTCAATTGGCCTACTAATATTGATATGTCGACATTTTCTTATGGAGGAGGAGAGACCAGGCGATATAGCAATGGAGACCTGGATGTACAGTAACCATCTTCAGATCTGCATTTCTTCTCGTCTCTTGTGGACATTAGATGACCTTTCTATCAGACAAAGTCAATTGGCCAGTGGACTACACATTTACTGATGCGAAGGAGGAGAGATACAGACAGAAAGAGAGAAAATGAAGAAAAAAACAAAGCTGTCATCATCAAGACCACCAGCAATTGCATGATCGACTGTCCTTACAGCCATGCTCTCGTTGCAGGCATCAGTCTTAAGGTGACCACAAGCCAAAAGTCCAAGATCAAAGCTTTTGTCAGGTGTTAAACTACAGTCACCTCATGCCCAACAGATGTTTTCCTCTGGACAAAACTAGTGTCAACAAGGATGTCCTCCGGGTTCTCGTTCTTGAGCGCAAAGCCAAGCAGGAGACCAAGAGTTTGAGGAGTGGCACAAGCTCAGATTCTCAATTCACTTGGTTTCACAAATAAACGTTGAATTAGAATTACCGCCTTGTGGCTGTATGCCTCCTCCAACCAGTCAGGTTGCAGTTTACATCCATGTCTGTTCAAAATGTCATCACTTGATTCGGGGCGACTGTAGCTCACAATTAGCTCACATAATTTGCATATGAATTCTTGAGTTAACTTGTTTTGTGAGGTCACAGTGACCTTTGACCACCAAATTCTAATCAGTTCATCCTTGAGTCCAATGGACGTTTGTGCCAAATTTGAAGAAATTAGCTCAAGGCGTTCCTGAGATATCACGAGAAGGGGTCGGATTTGAGGTTACAGTGACCTTTGACTACCAAATTCTAATCAGTTCATCCTCAAGTTCAAGTGGATGTCTGTGCCACATGTAATACAATTCCCTCCAGGCATTCCTGAGATATCACATTCACAAGAATGGAACGGAAAATATACAGTATGTTTGGACAGAAAAATAGACAGAAAGAGACAAAAAATCTGGAAATCTTTTTTTAAATGGTTAAATTATTTTGGTTAATAGATTATTAAGCTACATTAACGGGTAACCACAGCATTAAAAACCCACATGATGCTGCAGCTCCTCAGTATGTTAAACATTCGTCTTAACCTGGTAGTGCATGTGGACAAAACAGAGTGGTGAAGAAGAGCATGAGAAAGAGAGTTGACTGGTGCTTTGAAGAGTTCCTGCTGTTGTGCCTGGAGGTGACTTTGCCCTGTGTGTCTGTGTGTGTGTGTGTGTGTGTGTGTGTGTGTGTGTGTGTGTGTGTGTGTGTGTGTGTGTGTGTGTGTGAGATGTGGGGTTTGGTGTCTCAGAGCTGACAAATCAAATGAGGCTATGTCCATCCTCTGCTCTCCTCTCCTTTTCTACATCCCTTCTCTCTCTCTCTCTCTCTCTGTCTCAGCTGTGCGACATATAATTGACATATTATCAGCCAATGACCTTGTGTCGCCGGCGAATCCCCACCAATTAAAAATTGGACCATTTCCTTGTCAACCCTGCATAATGGAAATTCATACGGTCCTCAATTTAAATGAGAAAGCCACACACACACACACACATGCATGCAAACAAACACCAGCGCACTCACACACAAAAGATAATTGTGTGGTAATAGATGTTCGCCATACATTAAGCAAGCATGTCAAATAAAAAAAAGAGCGGAAGGCCTGTAGGAGCCAGGGGTGTACACAGAGAGGTCAGTGTTTCTGTGTGTGTGTGTGTGTGTGTGTGTGTGGTTAACCTTGGGGGACAGTAGAAGGGTATCCAACTAACTTCTCGACTCGCTCAATCACAAAGAGACAGAGCGAGGGTGGCTGCAGACCGACGGAGAGAATGAGAAAGATGGAGCGAGACAGACGGCGAGTGACAGAGAGAGAGGAACAGTGACAGAGACGGAGGGTGACGCAGAGAGACAGATTGAAAGAGGTTAAAGATTCAGATAGACGGTGAGAAGAGGGAGAGATGGAAGAAATTAAAAAAACGAGTGTGTGAGACTGTGGGAGAGTGACGGCGCTAGAGAGAAATCCTCAGTGTGTGTGTGTGTGAGTGCGTGGGATCGCTTAATCACAAGGAGGAAAGAGAGAAGGAAAGAAGGATTATTATTATTATTGTATAGGGATTTTGAAGAAAAATCAAAGGCAAGCAGGTGGGAAGAAGGGAAGGATTGCAAAATAGAAGGGGGGAAGAAAAGAAAAAAGGAGGGGAAGAAGCAAAGAACAAATAATGGGAGGAATGATGGACTAAGGAAAGGAAAGTAGGACAGAATGAGGGAAGGATGGAAACAATGATGATGGAAAGAAAGAAAGAAAGAAAGAAAGAAAGAAGGAAGGAAGACCAAAATCATGAAAGATGGGAAGGAAGGAGGAAAGGAAAAAAGGACAAAATTATGAAAGGGCAGAAACAATACAGGAGCACTGACTGCTGGTTTATTGAAATCAATTTCAAAGAAGTAGTTCATTGACAGCGAAATCAGTACACAATGAAAAGTACAGAAACTCCAAATAGTAGGAGTACAGAGACAATAATACGTCAAATATATATATATATATATAAATATACTGTATAAGTAGAAGGAGTATCAATAGCACGACATTACAAGGACATTCTGCTTGTCATGAAAACATATCTATGCCTCTTCGCGTGCCATTTGTACGCCGAATGTACAAAACTATGGTAACGTCTGCAGTTAGGTTTAGGCAACAAAACCACTTAGTTAGGTTTAAGAAAAACATCATGGTTGGGCTTAAAATAAGTACGTAAACTAAGTAAAATACGTACAAAAACAACGTAATATAAGTACGGAAAACACGTGATAAACGTCACTAACGTAACTTACAAAACAAAACACCAGTCTCCTGGTTAAAAGTCGTGTGTTTGTCAAATCCATCCACATCCCCACTCGCCAAAAGTGGTCCTTCCCGCTCACTAGCTCTGAGCGTTGTATATTTATGCGGATGTGTTTAAGGCAGACTCATATCAGACTACATGGTGTACAAACGGCATGCCGAAAGCAAGAAAAGCATTTGTATTGCACAGTAAATGCCTATTGCACATTATCGTGGCATTCACACGCCTTTTCGTGCGAATGGGCTGAAAATAAAAACACATTTGTAAGCTAAATGCAACAAATTATTGAAATATTGTCAAAGACCAAAAACCACTGGTGCAATTCTGATTTACCATATTTTTCGGTTAACATATATTAACATATTTGTAGCTATTGTATGCACAAGCCTATTGGTGGTTCATTTAAATACATTTGTGGTTTGGAGTCAGAATGCAGGCATCACTCTTTTCATCATTGCTGTTTTCCAATACTTTTGCACCTACATGTTATGCTCCTTATATTAACTGCAAATGTATGGCTACATGTATGATTACAGCATACCTACAGAAGCCGTGGGTTACTGTCACCACTGACGTGAGGCTGTGATTGAGAAAAGAAGCATCAGTAATGGTTTTCAGTCCCGGCAGTAGTGCAGACCACTGGTTCCTGTGTATTTATGCAGCACTGCCGGGGCCACAAAAGATGCATGAAGAAATAAAAGATTTTTATGGGGAATCGTGGTCGGGAAACTGTCTTTGTGTCTGATCTATGAGCTCTCACACAATGTATTCCATATTCTGCCAACCTGTTGCCATTGCACTGAATCTTCAGCTGAAGACAAATTAGCATTTAAATGAGGCAAGTTATTTTCCTTTTAACGCCCACTCTAAATTACTAACGCAGTAGCTTTGATTGAGATGAGAGGAGGGAGAGACTGGTGGCTTTTTTAGTGTTATTGACCCAGAAAAGGTTGAGTGAACACGCTCGCTCTTTTTCAGCAACACCCCGCCCTGCATCTCAACTCACACAAGTTACACTCGCTCACAGCTGAGAGCTGCTGCTGCTCAGTAGCCTACAACCAGAACCTGCGATGTTTGGCACCAGACAGCTTGACTGATGCAAGCTGTCTTGCCTAAAGGACCACTCCAATGATTTTCCAGCCTTATCTCTACAGTGGACGAATCACAGAGAGATTCTTTAATGCACCTGTACACTTGGCAGGACTCTCTGCATCTTGTAGGAAGGCTCTGTTCACCTCCCCAAATATTGCACAGGATGATGCAGTCCTGGGCTAATAAGCTGCAAGAAAGCATAATTTTCCTTTAAGTTTTAATTCATTATGTGGAACAGAGTATTACTAAAAAATATAGACCATATTTGAGAACATTTTTACAATTTTTCGTTACTTTAAAAGACAGAAGAAGCCAGAAATGTTACATATTCCATTATTGGCCTTTTGTCTATAATAAAGACACTTCACGCATGATTTGTTTGACCCCTTTTTTTTTTACATTGTTCATTAAAGCTGCAGTAAGTAGAATGTTTTTGGCATCATTGGGAAAAAAATTCATATTAACATTTTAGCATTTTGTAATTCAAGTGTTCTGAGAGAAAACTAGACTTCTGCACCTCCTCATGGCTCTGTTTTCAGGCTTTAAAAAATCTAGCCCGTGATGGGAGACTTTGGTCAATCACAGGTCATTTCAGAGAGAGAGTTCCTATTGGCTGTGCTCCGGCTGGTGGGCGGTGCTTGGTATTTCCTCAACAGATCTCAACATAGCTGCCGGGTCACAAACTTTCTCATTTTACAGCTAAACAGCACACTACAAAATGTTTCTGAAAACATTTGAGGAGAGAAATAGGCATTACAGTAACAGAATATGGATTCTTATTTGATCAGCGCTGTCTAGTTTGACCGTTTGATCGGAGTTCGCGAGTGACTGACAGCTGCTCAGAGACGGCAGGCTCCAGCTCGGCTCTGACTGGTTGTTTCCCCCTATCTGTGAAATCTTGTAGATGCCATTAGGAGCACCAGAGGACACAGAGGGACATGATTTTTTTTCAGATTATCTGTCTCATGCACTACTGTCAGGATATAGTGACCGTTTTATAAAAATAACTTTTTTTAATCATATTTCCTCCAATTCTACCCACTGCTGCTTTAATGCACCTCTTATACAATAATTTCCAACATGCATCTAAGTGCAGCTCAATTTGGTGCGGCAACTTGGTTGCATGCTCTGCACACCTACAGTATTTTATGTTGGTGGCCATTCTAATGCAGAACAACAAACAATACGTTTTAATAGTGTTTCATATAGTGTCACTCCACCCATGATACAGTTTGAGTTATCAGCCGTCACACAGGAGAAGGGATAGAAGTCAGACCCCTACATCCACAGGGTCGGTGCTCCCCTGCTGCTGTGACTAACCTTTGCTCCACCATCTATAAGCTTTAATCAAAGTGCAGCAGCAGTCAGCCACATATAGGGTCTTTTTAGTTGAGTGCAACATACATGCACCGACTTATGACCTTCCAGCTGCTGTGTGGAGCCTAAAAAACTGCAACGCTGATTCTCACTTGAGACTTCAGTTATGTCTGTAGCACTTCTAACTTTTTCTGTTATTTAATTTCTTGGTGTTTTCTGTGATTGCTTCCCCGCTGCTGAGCTCAGCCCTGGCCACTCTCTGGAACCAAGGACGTGCACAAGGCCGGGCCAAAGCTGCCAGAGCAACAGCCCATTTTTGCCCTCTTTGGCTGAGCTGCCCCTCTGGAGGAAAATACAAGTAGCCCGTAATTGCTAAAAGTTAGACCAAATGAAATCACAGCATCATCCAAACTTGTATTACTTTTTGACAAGCACGCCTCCGCGGGACTCAGAGATGGAGCAACACAAAGCCGTAAAAAACAAAACAAAAAGGTTAGAGCAAGAGCCCCTCAAAACGTCTGTGCACGTCTGGAACTGTTTATTTGTGAAAATGCAAATTACTCAAATTAAGGGAGCAGGTCAGTGTGGCTCTGCTGACTGGAGAGCAAAAGGTGTCGGGTTAATACTCCGAGACTGGCGATTGAAAATGTGTGGACGGGGACACATTCTTTCTATGTGGGAGGTCATTTGGAAATAGAGTGCTGAGTAGCCTTCTCTCTAACCCTGACTGGAAGGCTGCCTTCTTTCTCACTCTCCATTTCTCTCCTCTGTGCCCCTGACTGCGAAACTCCATAAAGAGTGATGGATGTTGATGGAGACACACGGAGTGGTGATTATGGATCATCGCGGAGTATCGAGGAAGGACGGAGACAGACAGACAGACGGAAACCGAGAAAGAGAGAGACGATTGCAGCCTCAGAATGGTTAATCAAAAGAACTGAGTCCATCTGTTCTCTGTAGATGGAGCTGTTGCGCCACTGAGTGGTGGAATGTTTAACTATACTGCCACCAAGGTCTTTATAAAAAAAATATGAAATCAATCAAACTAAAGCATTTTAGTTATGATTTTGACATGGAAAACATAGCTACTCAACATTACCCTCTTCAGCAAGCCCTCATTGAGTTGTTAATGTCTTGCTCAGGACACTTCAGCAGAGCAGATGTTTGCTAAAACTGTAGCTTTGTCTTGAACAAAAAATCCACAGTGTCTCTAATTATTATAGCAATCTGAAGTCAAATATTTTGTCATTTAACCATGGTCTCTTGGCCATTGCCATAATGTGAGTGATGTCACACACAGAAAGAAATAAGACACAACATAACAATAAGAAAAAAGAAAGTTCAGAAAAAAATATAACAAAACACACAAAATATTAAAGCAGTAGTGGAAGAAGTACTCAGATCAAAGAACAAAAGTACTATTAAGGTATCAAAAGTAATACTACACAATATGAAGCAGAATGGTCCCTATCAGAGTTATACTATAATTTATTATATTGGATAATTACTACTAATGCATGTCGGAAGCATTTAAATGTTGCTGCTTGTTGATATGGAGCTAATTCAAACAACTTTATTCATAGACTGTATATAAGAAGCTGACGTAGTCACCCATTGGTTTGTGGACTGTCGTTTTGAAGCATTTTGGCCGTCGCCATCTTGGCTTTTTGCAACCAGAAGTGACACGAGAGGATGGACCTACGTTGAATAATTTTTATGCAACCAAAATGTTACAATGAACTTTCAGGAACTGAAAACACACTGTGAAAGGGTTAAAGTTGTAAGACGAAAACATAGACAACTCCCAGACTATGTTGTAATGTTAATGTTGTAGTGACCTGTCAATCACAAGGTAGCCACGCCCTAAAGCATACCCTGCTTTATGGTCTATTTGACTCTAAATGGGAACATAATTTACTAAATGAACATCATGCTGTATTGAAGAAGACTTGAAACTAGCGAAATTATGGTTTGGCTGCTGTACAGATAATAGAGGAGTGTCGAACTAGGTGATTATAAGGGATAGAACGGAGTTGATGACTAATGTTCTCTTTGAAATGTTGCTCTAAGTAACCTTAAAACATGACAAATTCAAAACTCAAGTTTACAATGTTTACCGAGGTAATAAATCAAGTGAGAAGTAGGCTCATTTTCTCATAGACTTCTATACAATCAGACTTATTTTTGCAACCAGAGGAGTCGCCCCCTGCTGGCTTATAGGAAAGAATGCAAGTTTAAGGCACTTCCGCATTGGCTTCACTTCTCAGACCCCGGAGAATGCCTAGTACTAAAGCAGGGCTGTTTAATTTCTAACAAATGTGTAAAAATGTGTTATCTGATCACATGTTTTGTATCTAGAATCTTAATCTGAAACTACAGCTGTCAAACGTAGTAGATTAAAAGGTAAAATATTTCCCTCTGAAATGTAGTAGAAATATAAAGTAGCAGAAAATGGTAATACTAACTATATTAAAGAAATACATCAGCAAAAAGTGACATTAACAGATGGCTTTTTATGAATAAAAGTAGGAAGAGAAGTGATTTAAAAGACACTGAATCTGCTGCTGTAACATTCCCCAGCTGGGTGTTTCAGAGTTGGGAGACCCTGAAAGCGAGAAGTCGGGTCACCTTTAGTCTCAAACTGGGACTGAGGGACTGTTAGAAGAACCTGCCTGAGGAGCTCCGCCTGCTCGCTTGGTCACTGGGGACCAAAAAATTCTGCAATTTAGCTAATGTATGTGACTCAGGTTTCCTGAGGGAAGGGAACAAGTACATCATATGGGATAGGGTGAAGCCTTTTAATCACATCTGACAAGTAAATGGGCGTGGAATACATCAGGGGAAAGTTCTGCCCTTCTCTTGGTCATATATCTAAAGTGATGCCACTTTTTCTTTGCACTTCACTTTTCTGGAGTGTTCTTGCTGCTCCGCCCAAAGGCTCAGAGTATTTCATTACTTTGGGTGGGTTGATTGTAATACAGATCCCTCGTATTCATGCTCTCTTTTTGGTTTGAGTTTCACTAATTACAATAATGGATTAAGCAATCTAAATAAAGTCTTGCAAAACACCAAATATTAGACTGTATTATAAACAACGACATCTAATGACATTGATAAATGGACGGTTCAAGAAGTATTCAGATCCTTTACCTTTTCCAGTAAAAGTACTAATACAACAATGTAAAACTACTCCATTAAATAGGTAATATGACGATGATAATGTTACATGCCAAAACTATTAAATTGAAAACCTCTTCCAAAAATTACTACTTCAAAATAAAGTGCAATAACATGTGAACGTGTACACTACAGCAGTCTATCCCAAAGACTGGGTCGCAACCCCCAGGTGGGTCGCAGGAGATTTTATTAGGGTCGCCAAATAAATTTGCAGAATTTATTTACAAGGTATATCTGCAGTACACAGTTTAGCCACATGAAGGAGCCTGACTGTTCTTATTGTTCTGATAATTGTAGCCTACTTATAACATTGAATCTAATATGAAAGGCCAGCGTACATTCTGTTTAATTTACTGATGAGAAGAAAAAAACGAGAGCCTGTTAACTCCACCTAAATGTATTTATTGGATTTATCAAACGTATAGCTCTTTGACTTGGCTGGTTTACCTATTCAAGGTAATATAATATGATGTGGAAATGGCGATAAAAATGGTCAGGAACGTACATTTATGCACAAATTTGATTGATAGACTATTGTGAATTAGGTCGCGATAGTTTGACTTGGTTTGGACAAACTTTTAACTTGATAAATCTGAGAGCTCATGAGATGATTAATGGGTGGGAAAGAAGAAAAAAAGTTTTTCTACACATATTTCTATATATATAAATATTGGATATTGAACTGCTAACAACTCAAAGACATCTTAAATGTGACAATCTTAATCTGTAAATCTTAATCTTAAAGTAACTAATAATCACATCTAAAATGGAAATACTCAAAGTACAAGTACCTCAAAAGTATACTTAAGTCCAGTACTTAAGTTCCACTGCTAAAAATGTAATAGATAAATCCCATTTTAGAATGATGGCCTTTGATATCTTGATTGATCACAACCTGTTTATTAGTTTCAAGTGGGGCTGTTAAAGCAAATTTATTTTAACGCCTCTAATTTCTTTAACGCATTAAGGCAATTTGTGATTTTTAGGTTGTAGCGGGCTCAGTTTTAAAACTAGAGTGAAGATACTGGCATCATATGAAACTAAGAAACCAAAGGAATCCATTGGTACCAACCATGTAATACTAGCTTGTCGTGAAGGAGAGTAAATAACACTCCAAATTTACCCTAAATTTTGTCGAGGAAAAACTGTCTAGGCCATTTTCAAAGGGGTCCCTTGACCTCTGACCTCAAGATATGTGAATGAAAATGGGTTCTATGGGTACCCACGAGTCTCCCCTTTACAGACATGCCCACTTTATGATAATCACATGCAGTTTGGGGCAAGTCATAGTCAAGTCAGCACACTGACACACTGACAGCTGTTGTTGCCTGTTGGACTTTAGTTTGCCATGTTATGATTTGAGCATATCATTATCTTATATTAAATATTTTAATCAATTGACAGCCCTAGTTTCAAGGCATGAAAAACAGCAAAAAGATACAGATAAAGGTTACATCAACTTCAGCTGCCGATATACTCAAAGACCAAACAAGACAGACAAATAAAGCAGGACAGCAAAAACAACCAAACAAGAAAAAAATGACCATCGGACAAACAATTCAAGGTTAGTTATAATATTTAAGGATAGTCATACAAAATATCTAGGTTTGTTGTGGCATTTTTCTTTGCAATTGCATTGCCTCGCCTTTAGTTTTTATAGTATTTTCAGCTGATGTACAGTCCATTTCATCATTGGACGACGCCCAAAAGGGCCGTAGGCCATCTGACAGACAGGAAGCGAGAGATGAGGAGTCATCTGTGCACAGGGAGTGGAGTAGTTGATAGAGCGCACATCTCTCTCAGCGATACATCAAAGTCAGGTGGGGTCACGGCTGATATACAGGAGGCCTTATAATATCCACCAGCAGATTTATGAAATTATGTTCAGTCGGGAAATTTGCCCACAGAGCACTTTCGGGATGATGGCGCTGAATTCACAGCTAATGTATATTCGCAGAGACGTTGAGGTTACAGGAGTTCTTGGACAAATTATTGGAGCATGTTGAGCGGACACTTCAACCCGTAGGCCAACGGCAGTGGGTCAAGGAGTGAGGCTGAAATACATGTGAAATAAGAAAACACCGAGCTACAAGGTCTCCATTAAGATTGAGGTCAGTGACACTGGTCTGAACCCACAGAGGCAGGTAGAGCTTGACCTTCTTCAGCACAGGAGGAGTGATTCAAGTAGGTTAGGGTGTATTTTAGGGACAAACAGTGTCTGGTTAAATGTCACTGATTAAATGTCACCGTGACTGTAAGAATATTTCATAGGTAGAGCAACGGCATAAAAAAAAAATCACTTATGCACTTTTATATCTGTTATCTGCCCGAAGGTTATGTGGGAGAAATTGGTATTAGCTGTTAAATCATTTCACCCTCAGGCTACGTCAACCCTCCATGAGACTATTGACAAGGTTCTCGCTGTTTAACACACAGGTAGAAGATTTAATTTAGAAAGAATAGTACTTTCATAACCTGTTTTTTTTAATCAATATTAATTCAGGGAAGGATTCCCTACATCATCAAGAGGGAAATTGGTAATTTCTGCATGATAATAAACCCACAGTCCAGTAATAAACAGGCCATGGATCAGTTTGGTTGGGCCAGTTGGGTCAATGTGGGTTAACGGGAGGTTTGGAGTTAACTTTGAAACATCCAGACAACAACAATATGGGAGGCTGGGAAATGTGCAGCACATCTCTTTGCCTCGTCTTGGTGTCAAAGTGGTGCCCAGTCACAGGAAGGTCTTATGCAACCAAAACTGGATGAGCTTGGATTAATGGTCTAATCATTTCTGAAATACTGTGAAGGAGTCATTATACTAGTGGTTCCCAACCTTTTTCCTTAAGGGACCCCTTTTCTATCATTGAATATACCGACAGCCTCTGACTAAGTGACATTTTATGGATATTTCATATCATATTCAATGCATAACAGTAACAGTACAGAACAACTGATAAACTGTACAATTAACCCAATTAGTGAATGCAATAACTGCAGGAAGTTTGTGTTAAATGAGCGATTTAGAGGAATTTTGAGCAGGTTATTTCCTGTGAATATTACATCAGAGATGTGTTTTGCTATTATTTTTTAGGAACTTTATTTTTTATTTTTGAACAATTATTCATACTTAATAGGCTTCTTTTTTGACTAATTCAGTGTTTTCTCCTCCTTGACGCTTGGCCAATGTTCTATCAGCTCTTTATTTGTTTTAACTGCGTTCTTCTCTAAAGCAGGACGGGGCTGTTTAGCAGAGAGGGAAGTCTCTGTGAATATAACTTGTGTTCAGGTTTTTACTGTGTCCTTATCCTGTTTATATCTTAAATAATAATCCAAACTTTATAAATAATAAATGTCATAGTTTTCTTCAGAGAAATGACTGAAATGCTGAGATATAGGCCAAATGTATATATTTTTTTTTTTAAAAAGTTGTCTTACAACCCATAAAATCAAGAGGGCCTCGCGACCCTGCAATGAAGCTTTGGCGACCCCTAGTGGGTGTTGGGACCCCAGGTTGGGAACCAGTGCATTATGTTTAGTCATGACAACCACCACTCTGATTTATGTACAATGTGCATTGTACATGGTTATTGGAGAGTAGCCTCCTAATAGATGCTAATCTAATATGGAGATTAACATTACATCTAACAGATGCAACTTTTTTTTTTCCACAATAGGCAAACAATATGATTATTTCATTAATTAATACAATTATTTTCTGAACTTTAATTTGTAAAATGTTGGTAAGTATTGTTCAAACACAAATTGATACAAGGGTTACTGAGGGGAATAACCACATTTTTGTCTATAACCTCACTTATGGACTTTTATAGCCTATCTGTTATATATATATATATATATATATATATATATATGGGACTGCTATATATGCTACTGCTATATATGGTACTGCTATGGGAATCATAGCAGTGATTCGGCAGTGCCATATATATGCACTATATAGCAGTGCCATATACTGTATATGGCACTGCTATATAGTACATATATTCAGCATATTCAGAAGCCTGCCTCAGCCAGGCAACAGCATGCCTCCGTGAGCTGATTCCCATGAGTTCCATATATATGGCACTGCTATACATATATATATATCACAAGAACTTCTGCCTATAGAGAGGAGATAATGCTTTCAGAATCAATCATACATCCAGCTATACGAATGATCATATAAACGTTAAAAAAATGTTCATAGTGTGTGAGAAAAGAATCGTTTATAAAGTGCACATTAAAGTCATGTCTTATTGGTCAAAGGTATTGGAAAAATGTTCATAGTGTGTGAGAAAAGAATAATTTATAAAGTGCACATTAATATATATATATATATACAGTATATGCTGTGTACTGTCCCGTTTACCATTTGTTAAAAGTGAAAAACATCAATAAATATAGGCCATTTTTCTGCAGTGGTGAAATGTAGCTAAATACATTTACTCAAGTACTGTACCTAAGCAAAATTTTGAGGTACTTTACCTGAATATTTCCATTTTATGCTTCTTTATATACTTCTACTCAGCTACATTTTGGAGGCAAATATTGTACTTTTTAGTTTCCGACATTTTTCAGACAATTTTTTTTAAAACCTTTTTTCAGTCAACTTTTTAAAAACAAATTTCAGACATTTTTCTGGACTTTTTTTTTTTTTACTTTTTTCGGACAATTTTTTTAAAACTTTTTTCAGACATTTTACTGGACATTTTTTCTTTTTTCCTTTTTTCGGACAATTTTTTAAAAAACTTTTTTCAGACATTTTTCAGACATTTTCCTTTTTTGAATTTTTTTCTGACATTTTCCTTTTTGAATTTTTTTCTGACATTTTATTTTTTTTTATTTTTTTCCAGACATTTTTCTGACATTTTTTAAAACTTTTTTCAGGCATTTTTCTGGACATTTTTTTTTTTTTAACTTTTTTTAAAATAAATTCTTCAGACATCTTTTTTTGGACTTTTTTAAAAACTTTTCTTTTGGAATTTTTTTTAAAAACTTTCTTTCAGACAATTTTTTTAAAAACTTTTTCAGACAATTTTTAAAAAAAACTTTTTTTTAGATATTTTTCCGACATTTTTTTTTTTTTTTACTTTTTTTCCAGACATTTTTCTGACATTTTTTCCTGATATTTTTCTGACATTTCTTTTTACTTTTTTTCTGAACATTTTCAGACAGTTGTTTTTACTTTTTTAAAACTTTTTTTCATTTGAGTTGAGTACTTCTTCTACTGCTATTTTTCTGTGGTAATATAACAATTACTCCCTCTCAGAAGTTTTGCATTTTTCCTCTTGGAAAACTGTCTCAGTCACAGTCACAGTAATGACTCTTGGACTCTTGAAGGAAAGTTGCTCATTCATATATATATATATATATATATATATATATATATATACAGTATATATATATATACAGCTCTGGAAAAAATTAAGAGACCACTTTAAAATGATCAGTTTCTCTGGTTTTACTATTTATTGGTATGTGTTTGAGTAAAATGAAAATTGTTGTTATATTCTATAAACTACTGACAACAATATATATTATATATATATAATATTCCCCAACTCTGAGGAGTGTTTTTTCCAGCAGGACAATGCTCCATGCCACACAGCCAGGTCAGAGAAGGTGTGGATGAAGGACCACCAGATCAGGACCCTGTCATGGCCAGCCCAATCTCCAGACCTGAATCCCATTGAAAACCTCTGGAATGTGATCAAGAGGAAGATGGATGGTCACAAGCCCTCAAACAAAGCCGAGCTGCTTGAATTTTTGCGCCAGGAGTGGCATAAAGTCACCCAACAGCAATGTGAAAGACTGGTGGAGATCATGCCAAGACGCATGAAAGCTGTGATTGTAAATCAAGGTTATTCCACCAAATATTGATTTCTGAACTCTTCCTAAGTTAAAACATTAGTATTGTGTTGTTTAAAAATTAATATGAACTTGTTTTCTTTGCATTATTCGAGATCTGAAAACACTGCATCTTTTTTGTTATTTTGACCAGTTGTCATTTTCTGCAAATAAATACTATAAATGACAATATTTTTATTTGAAATTTGGGAGAAATGTTGTCAGTAGTTTATAGAATATAA